>JAUUDZ010039153.1:0-10776 GCA_032361705.1 Panulirus versicolor
TTATATATACATACTGCATTTGTTGAGTTTTTAATTTCATGTTTGCAATATGAAAATCCATTACATGAGGCTCTGTTAAAATTGGTATCATTGTTCTGCATATCCAGTTTATGAGCAGTTATTTGTAATAGAATCTTATACATATGGAAACTGAAATTGTTTGTTAGTAGTAGCAAATGCTACATGTAGATAGTAGTTGGTAAGCAACCACCGACCAGGTATTGGTACGGTTAGTGATGTTTGCTTTGTGAGCCAGTTCTTTAGTGGTTGTTAAGCTGCATTTCTCTGACCCATATGTGGACTGCTGGTGTTATGTCCACAAATACACAATCTCTCCTTGCCACACATGACACTTAACAATACTTAACTCACACAACTCATTCTTCATAACTCTAGGTTTTCTTAAAGTGAGCATTACGTACTAGCCCTGCCATTTGGCAAAACGGTAGTATTGATAGATAGAAGTATTAGGTCGGAACAATAGATTGGAGCATTAGGTAGAAGTAATAGGTTGGAACATTAGGTAGGAGTTTGGAGAAACATTTGTTTGGAGCCTCTTAAAACACTGCACAAGATTTGCCCTTTGCCAGTGGCCTGTTAGGGTTGAGGTAGTAATGTTAGGAAGCAAAGCTGAACTTAACAGTTATAAAGACTTTTGCCTAGGCCACCCCCTTGTTGGAGTTCCCAAAGGGGAATGGCCTTCAGATGTATAGATAGATAGACAAATACTGCAGGTAAGTACACATGGCAAAAAAAGTGCTTTACCACTTTTTCGTGAAACAATATGACCACAAACAAAGGAGTATGAGAAATGCCTTTTGATCTGGCATCAAACTGGTGGCCCTGCATTCATGGTATAGTAACATATTGAGTACTAGCAAAGTCTTTTGTCATTTATCATAATCAATGTTATATTGACTTCATATTTTGTTGGAAATAACAGTAAAATAGGGCTACCTTAATTATTAGGAAATTTCTCATTTATGCTTATTAACCTTGTCAAGACAATGTAAGTCATATTGATAATTTTTAAATTCATTGGATCCATCTAGGAGCATACTTTTTTTACCGTGTGTACCATAATACTGTTTCTGTGAGTGTAAAAAATCAAAGTTACAACCAATAACAATTGATTTCGACCTAAGGCTCCAGTTTTATGAAGGTGGCGCAGCCTTACTTTTGTGCTTGCCCTATAAGTCAGTTCCTAGTTTAAGAAACAAAAGATTAAACTTCAAAAGTCAGTTTATAGGCCACAGTTTTTGACAGGTTCAAAGATGAAGTATCCCTAGTAGACCCAGTGTTGTTCAGTTGTGAGTTATGGGTTTTTAATCACAAGGAAAGTAAGAGGGAGGAGGCATTGGAAATGCACTGCCTGAGGAAGAGATATAATGTTAGGCATATTGATTGTAAAAAGAATGATAGTGTCAGAGAGAGTTTAGTAATAAGTAAAGTCTATTTGAAAGATGCCAGCTGGGGTATGCTGAACTGGTTTAGGCATATGGAGAGAATGAGCTGAGAGAGACTGACTAAGATGATTCCCATTGGAAACCAAGGGAATGGAAGGAAAAGATTCAGGAGGCTTCGGAGAATTTGGCCAGAACATTTAGGAGTGCAAGAGGCATGAACTAGATTGCTGTATGAGTTAGGGAATATAATGCCCTCATACTCTGTCTTATTAAGAACAATCCCCAGCCCCCTCACACCCTTCCCCAGTGCACAGGGTCAGTTTTGGCTTTCTGGCATGGAAGAGCTAGGCTCTATTTATTTTCTTTGGATAAATTTGTTTGGGAACCAAAACATATTTTGTGTATAAAACCAGGTACATTATTTGAAATTGATTATCTTTCACCTAAAACCAGGAAAATAAAGTGAAGTTGTATGTTTTAGTTTTCAGTTCAGTCTGCATATGTTTTCCCCAACAAATAACCAAGTAAGCATAGTAAGTGCTAGGTAACAAAAAAAGCAGACATTTATAAGCTTTACTTTGGTGAAACTGGAAGTTGGATATGACTAATACTAAAGGTGATGAATTGAAAAAATGGAATTGAGAAACGTTCCCCAAAATTGTCCACTCGTTTTTTAGTTTTCACTTACTTTTTTTTCTATTATTACATTGGTTAGCGTTAGTAACTAGATATGTTTTGGTGGTTTTAGAATTTTGCTAGAATGTATGGTTTAGTTTTAAGGGATTTTAGAAAGAAATCCATCCCCATTTAGTTTACTGTTGCACAATGTACTTGAAGTATATGACAGTATAATCTTTTGTAGTATTACAGTAAGATGAAACTATATTTTATAACAGTCTTACCTCTAGGTGCAATGTTAAATGCTTGAGGGAGTTAAGTAAGGTGTGTATCAGCAATTGTGTGAGGAGGAGTATATGGTTGCTCTGGTTGCAGTTTCTATGCACCATATGTCCCTGACTGAGGAGAATAAACTGTAGGGGAAAAGTCATGTTGCAGGGTGCTGCTTGTCTGCCCTGCAGTTGTAATAGGTTTAAATGAATGTGATGTGTTATTTTATATGTTATGAGATCTTGTACATCCAGAAGTATAGCAAAACTAACATTTACAACTATATTTCACTTTTCTTTTTTGGAGGATGAAATATTTTATCACATGCATAGAGGGGCATTTATTGATTCAAAACAGTAGTTCACATGCAAGTGACAGTAACAAGTTTTAGTTAGTGAAATATTGTAAAATATAGCAATAAACACTTTATTAACATTCATAAATACTTTACAAACAGTTTTACAGTCAAGTGTTACTGCACACTGAGAAAGGGAGTGTGTGAGGGGGACCAGTAATTATTTTTAAAGGGCTAGCAAGCAGCACCTTCTGGCAATGATGCCAGGAGGTAACTGATGAACTTATGATGTGTGCTATACGGGTGCCATACATCTTATTAGAGCTAGATTACCATGAGAGAACATGCTGCAAGAAATGATGTGTCATATTTTATGTGTCAGTCGGCATTACTCAATTTTAGATGATTTTTTTCTTTTTAGATGGTGTAATGATTGTGTCAGATGCAGATTGGACAAGACTAGAAAACAATATGACCTTTATGTTATGGTGTGCTAGGGTATTAATCTTTGGGGCTTAGCTATAGATGGTGGCTCTGATTCTTGTACATTGCACAGTATAGCTAGATTTTTGATCTGTGCAAGTAAGACCTTTGTTCAGTTGTTCTTGAGGCTGCCATGCTGAGGTGGGAAAGGTAATTAGGTATAAAGAAAAAAAAAAGTGACATGAAGCTTTAACATTTGATGTAACATCTAAACTAATTTGACAGAAAGCTTTCAGGCAATCAAATTCTTTAAAATGCTGCCTTGCATAGAAAATTTGAATATATGTGTGCTTTCCCAAAAAGTTTGTTGAATTACAAAATTAAAGTGATATTTTGACCCTAACTATTTTTATATTTCATTGTATATTCAATTGTTCTGACATGAAATATGAAGCATCATAATGTCTTTCGTTTATTTTACCATTATTATCAGGTTTTGGATTTGTTAGCAAGAATTAGATTCAGTAATCTTAAGTAATTCTTCGGTATTTGATTTTCTTTCTGTCACACTTTACTATGAAATTTGATTTTACCATCTCTGCAGATTTTTATTAGATATCGTCAAACTACTTTTCAAAACAGTCCTTAAAAGAATATAAAGAAAGATGAATTATTTATCTATGCACATATTCACGCTTAGTTCCAAAAGTTTAGTTTTTCATCATATTTGAAATCTTCTTGGATTTTTAGCACACGTTATAGGATCACTCACTTTTATACTTTCTTAAATGAGGCTTAGAGATGGATTTGAATAATATGTATATACTTATGACCAAATCTCCCTCCTACCCTGCCATTACCAGCTTGATCAACCATTTTCACACCACATAATGTACTCAAACATTTTATTCCCAACACATTCACCGTCATCCATACATTCTCATCTGTAGCCTATGCCTTGCATCCATACAACTTCATCAGGACTACTAAATGCTCAAACATACCCATTTTCAACCCCCCATATAGTGACTTCTCTCCATATACTCCTCATATTCCCAGCACCTATCCCTCCCCTGTAACTCCCCTCTGCTTACATGGCTTCATTCATTGCTATATCCATTCCTGATTATCTAAAACACTTCACTTCCTCCAGGATTTTTTTCCATTCAAATTCACATTCCATTTAACCCATCTCTTTGCAGTGATAAACCTAATAACCTTGCTTTTATTCGCATTTACTCTCAACCTTGGCCCTAACTTCTGGAGTTTCTCACTCAAATCTTCCACCCGTGCTAAATCTTCAGAAAAAAAAAAAACTGACTTCCCAGGCTCCCTCACCCACTACAGACTGTAACTTTCTCTTCTCTTCAAGATCATTGTATTTACTTCCTCACCACCCCATACATAAACAAATTGAACAGCCCTGGTGAAATTATACTCTGCTGCCAGACTCACTTTATGCTGGAACCTCTCTTCCTACTCACACATTTACCTTACTTTCTTGATAAAAACTCCTCATTGCTTCTAATGGCTTTCCTCTTGTACCACATATTTGTAACACCTTCCATAAAGCATATATATCAACCATATCATATGCTATCTCCATATCCGGAAATACCACTTACAAATCCTTTTGTTTTTCTAAGTTTCCCTCTCTCTCTCACACACACACACACACACACACACACACACACACCTGGTTTTCTACCACTTCTGAAACCACATTGTACTTTCCGAGTTTGATGTTCAGTATAACTTACCTGGTACAATTAACAAACCCATGCTTCTGTGATTCAAACACTCTGTTGTTCTCCTTGCCCTTATGCATTGACATTATGAATGCATTCTTACAATTCCAAGGCACCTCACCATGATCCATGCATAAATTTAAATATGTTTTCATTGTTTCACAGCTGTACCAAACTGCCTGTGCTCTCTTTTGTCTCCCACCCACTGTACCACATACCTGAGATAGTATTCTGTACCTGGCTGTGTACATAGGGCCCACCCTCAGCAAACTTCACCTGTATTCCACTCTGCTCTGTGTGTGTAATTACTTATTTGTATTTTATAAGAAAGGTTTTACAGTTGAGGGGCCCCATCTCTTGAACATTCTCTAATGATATAACTTAACTTTATGTATGCTGTTTTCATTAACCATATCTTCTCTCATCATATTCCATTATCCACTACCACTAAAACTATACTTTAAAAAAAAAAAATTCGATAAGAATCTTGCTTAATTTCATGTCTGTTATCTGTCCATCAATCTACACCTCTGATGCCTGTTCCCTCCAGGAATGTTATGTCCATCAATCTACATCTCTGATGCCTGTTCCCTCCAGGAACTCTTATCAAGGGGGTTGCCACATCAAAATCTCCTTTTAATTTCATGTCATGTCCTCAAATTTTTCTATCTTTAAATCTTTTAAAGAACTTCTTACTTTCTGTGTTATCAGCATGTTTTCAAAACTTAAGGTTGTGCCCAGGTCACCCCACACACTCCTTTCCTCAAGGGTGGGCAGATTTCAAGCCTGTAACCTTTGTCAGTAATTCAACTCTCTCATTTCTGGTTCCATCCTTGTTGCCCTCCTCTGAACCTTCTGTATTAGCCCTTTGTGCTTCTTCAAATGCAGTGACCAAACTCAAGAAGCATATTCTAGTTTTGACCTTATATAGAACATGATTATATAGAACATGAACAGCTTACCGAATATTTCCTTTTCCATATACTTGACATTTTTTTTAATATTTGTCAGCAAATAGTTTTTCTCCTTTACTCCTCTGGTAATGAGGGATTATGGCAACAGGTTTGGGGTGATGGTGACTCTCAGGTTCTCACACACAAAATCCTGATGATTATATCTAGTTAGGTAATAATCATATTGAAGCCTTCTTTCTCTCTGCTCTCATTTCTTTATATTTGCCTGAGTTGATTTTCACCAGTTGTGTATCAGACTAACTTCAGAGTCTGTTTAGATCACCTTATATTATAGTTGATGCAATTCTCCTCACTTTTTACTTATCTCATTATCTTTGCATCTTCAGCAAATATATTCAGGTAGAAATCCTGTTCTTCTGGCAAGAGATTTTCATATATCGAGAAGAGTAATGGTCTCAGAACAGAATCCTTAGTCATTCCACTAATCCACCTCATGTGGTTTAGAGGAGGCTCCCCTAATATGTGTCCTTTGTTCTCTTCCACTGAGATAATCTTCTGTTCATTGGCAGAGTGTTTCCCAGATTCATGCCTGCTTCTTAATCAGCTTCCTATGCAATACAGTGTCATATCCCTATTGGTATTCCAGATATTGACAATCTACCCAGCCATGTCTTTTTTCTAAGATAGAGGTCACTCTCCCATGGAAAGCTAAGAGGTTTGTTGTACATGGCTTCCTTTCCCTAACAATGCTGTCTTTCACTTAAGTAATTCCTCCTTGGTAGAAAGTCAAACATTTTCTTTTTAATTATCTTTTCGAGAACTTTGAAGACCACACTTCGTGAGTGAGACAGGTCTATAGTTTAGTGCTTGTTTCTGGTCCCCTTTTATGATTATAGTCAGATGTAATGTTTGCTTCCTCCCTCCTCTTGGCACTCTGCCCATCTCCAATCATATCTTGAACAGTATTTCAAGAGGTTTATCTAGCATATCTGCACATATTTTTAGCATTTGTGAAATTTCATGAGGACTATGAGCCTTGAATGTGTCAAAGCCTCTTAGCATTCAGTTAATGTTTTCTGTCGATATCTCACTGTTTGTGTGTGTGTGTGTGTGTGTGTGTGTGTGTTTAGGCAAGGCTGGGAATATTTATCCATTAAGTTAGTCACATAAATTGGAAAATTCCAGATTATAATGAAATATTGTGTGAGAAAACTGTAAATATTAAGAGAAGGCTGGCTCATGAAAGTACATATTGAGAACTTATAATTTCTCAGAAACATTTTTGGCAATTGTTGTGAAATTTAAACAACTTTATTTTGAAACTGAAAAAGGGAAACCACTTTCAAATGTTAGTCAAGATTACAATTTAATATTATGAACCTTCATCATAAGTCGCTTAATGTGAAAAATTTTTTGTTTCTAGAAGTTGATAATCTGAGTCATGTATTTTGAAATATGCCAAGTTAAAGCATCAGTAATTTTGATGGAAGACACTCATTTTGTGTTTTTGTATGAAATTACTTTTTAAACAAGGACAGCTCATATACTTTTACATAAAGATACAATGGTTTCTTGCAGCTCAGTAACCTTCAAGCTGTGTGACGATAATGGTTGGATTAGATGGAAGAAGTGAGTTGTGATTTTACAGTATTGTGTCATTAGATATGTTTTTATTAAAGTTAATAGCTTTAAGGTGCTTTAAACCGTTTAAAGTGTTTTAATGCTGACAAAAAAGAGTAGTTAGAGCAGAAAAATATTATAAGATTTACTTAATGTATGAGATGCTTGGCTTAACCACAAGGTGCTGTTCCATGTATGATTAGAAAAATGTGGTGACTCACTTTTAGCTGCTTAAAACATAAGAAAATAAGAAGTGATTTCTTTTCCCTCAGAATGTTTTATATATGTATAATGCACTGAAACCACAGCTCTCTATCCACATCCAAGCCCCACAGACCTTCCATGGTTTACCCCAGATGCTTTACATGCCCTGGTTCAGTCCAATGAACGCACATCGACCATGGTATACCACATTGTTCCAGTTCACTCAATTCCTTGCATGCCTATCTTCCTCCTGTATGTTCAGGCCCCAGTCGCTCAAAATCTTTTTTTCACTCCATCTTTCCACCTCCAATTTGGTCTCCCACGTCTCCTTGTTCCCTCCACCTCTGACACATATATCCTCTTGGTCAATCTTTCCTCACTCATTCTCTCCATGTGACCAAACCATTTCAAAACACCCTCTTCTGCTCTCTCAACCACATTTTTTATTACCACACATCTCTCTTACCCTTTCATTACTTACTCGATCAAACCACCTCACTCCATATATTGTCCTCAAACATTTCATTTCCTCTTAGACAACGATTCCACATGTTCTTCAGCGCTTCTAGAACCTTCGCCACCTAACCCACCTTTGACTCACTTCCACTTTCAAGGTTCCATTCGCTGCCATGTCCACTCCCAGATATCTAAAACACATCAATTCCTCCAATTTTCCTTCAGTCAAACTCAAAACCCACCTAACCTGTCCCTCAACCCTGTTAAACTTATCGACCTTGAATTTATTCGCATTTACTTTCAACTTCCTCCTTTCACACACTCTTCAAAATTCAGCCAACAAATTCAGCAGTTACTCCTTCGAATTTGCCATTAGTGCTGTATCATCACCAAACAACTAACTCACTTCATAGGCTTTTTCCACAGATGCATACTCGCCCCTCTCCAAGACTCTTGCATTCACTTTCCTCATATCACACATCCCTGCCGCAGATCAACCTTCCCTTGAAACCATTCAATCTCCTCTCTTCCCACTCGTATACATGCCTTAAATCCTTAATGAAAACTCATTGCTTCTAGCAGCTTACTTCCCACACCGCATATTTTTAAGACCTTC
The DNA here is from genome assembly GCA_032361705.1 of Panulirus versicolor. Lineage (NCBI taxonomy): Eukaryota > Metazoa > Arthropoda > Malacostraca > Decapoda > Palinuridae > Panulirus > Panulirus versicolor. Next base: position 8,571 of record JAUUDZ010039153.1, read on the forward strand.
TACAAAGCATCTTTATCAACCCTATCATATGTTTCCTCCAAGTCCATAAATGCCACAACCAGTACCCATCTATCTCTATTTCTCAAACACATTCTTAAACAGACACTTGATCCAAACATCCTCTACCACTTCTGAAACCACGCTGCTCCTCCTTAGACTGTACGAGTGTATATGCCTTCACCTTCTCAATCATTACCCTCCCATACAATTTACCAGGTATACTAAACACACTTATAACTTTGTAGCTTGAACACTCACCTAAATTCCATTGCCCTTACAAACTGATACTATACATGCAATCCGCCAGTCCTTAGGTACCTTACCATGATCCATACATACACTGAAAATCCTAACTAACCAATCAACAACATATCACCACCTTTCATAATGCATTCAACTGCAGTACCATCCACCGTAGCCGTCCTGGCACGTTTCATGTAAGGTTTTCACCACCTTTTCTCTCTTCACCAGACCACTCTCCATGACTCTCTTACTTCGCAATCCACTCCGACCCAAACACCTTACATCTGCCACTCTATCGTCAAACACATTTTGCAGTCCTTCAAAATACTCACTCCATCTCCTCACTTCATCACCACTTGTTATCACTTCCCCCCTTGCCCCCCGTCACCGATGTTCTAATTTGTTCTCTTGTTTATCGCACACTATTTACCTCCTTACAAAACATCTTATTCTCATAAAAGTTTACAGATACTCGCTCACACAAACTCTCATTTGCCCTCTTTTTCAATCCCTGCATCTTCCTCTAGGCCATTTGCCGCTTTCTCATCTACGTCCCGCAATAATTTGCACCCCTTACGTCTAAGTACCACCCAAACGCCTCTCTTTCCTCTTTCACTAACAACGTTACCTCTTCATCCTACCTCCACTAGCCTCTCTAATCTGCCCACCTCCCACCTTTCTCATGTCACATGTATCTCTTGCACATGCCATAACTGCTTCCCTAAATACCTCCCATTCCTCACCCACTCCCCTTGCTTCTTTTAGTCTCACCTTTTGCCATCCTACAGTAATCTCTCATGATATTTTTTCAAACATATTCCCATTCCCCTTGCTTGATCACCGTTTCCCGTGTTAGGGAGATAGCGCCAAGAACAGATAAAGAAAGGCCGCCTTCTCTGACACTCAGGCTCTAGCTGTCATGTGTAATGCACCGAAACCATAGCTCCCTATCCACTTCCAGGCCCAACAGACCTTTCCATGGTTTACCTTGGCCGCTTCACATATCCTGGTTCAGTTCCTTACAAGCACGTCGACCTCAGTATACAACATCGTTGCAATTCACTTTATATTGTACACGCCTTTCACCCTCCTGCATGTACAGGCCCCGAGAACTCAAATCTTTTTTATTCTATCCTTTCATCTCCCATTTGTTTTACCTGTTCTTGTCTTATAACACGTACACACACACACACATATATATTTGTGTGTGTGTGTGTGTGTGTGTGTGTGTTTGGGTTTCGATTAACCAACTCAAGCAATGGGTCACAAGCCTCTGTCAACTTGACTACATTCACCAGGTTCCCAGTAGTGCCGGTAGCAGTGTACCCGTGACTGATCACCATCGTGCTGGGTCTCCCCACCAGGCGCCGTGCACCAGCGCCATATTCTGGGAGGCTTACGTTAGTCTTGACCCAAGTGCTGTAGTCTACTACTACTATCTTGGTGCATACCACCTCACCACCTCCACACCACGCTTCACACGCTCACCCTAACACACCTCATCTTCTGGGCAGACAGTATATGATTAGAGTGCGTGTGGGAACACTTAAGAGTGCGGTCGGGCGGACGAGAGACTAATGCTAGGTGCTGTGGTCACGTCAAGTGACACACTATAACACAGCTCACCACACAGGCACACACTCTGATGTTCTTCCTAGAAATCTCTCATTTTACCACACACCTTTCTGGCCAAATAGGCCAAAATTACAAAGCATTAGCAATGAGGAACAGCCAGGAACTCTGCTGTGAGACCCATTCTCACCTACATCACCGGCTACCTGCCCTGCTAACTGGCCTCACTGTTGACGAAACTACAAATAAGTCTTGACATGGAACTCTGGCAGGGTGTGCCAGCGACCAGCAGGCACTACAGTGTTTTAGAGTCCAGATGAAACATGCAACAAACGCAAGATGAAACATGCAACAAACGCAAGATGAAACATGCAACAAACGCAAGATGAAA
>JAUUDZ010039164.1:0-10776 GCA_032361705.1 Panulirus versicolor
GATCGCCCCTAATAGGGAAATGACTATTCGAATACTATGTACTCGAATACCCTTCGTCTCACGTTGGTGAGCAACGGCGTCTACACCGGTCATTTCCCAACAGGCTCACATAGCCAGCTGATAGCATTTTACCGAACCTAACAGTACAACGCGGAGGTATATGAATACGAACAAAGTGCATATAAAAGCGCACCTTCATAGAACACACACACACACACACACACACACACATATGTATATATATATATATATATATATATATATATATATATCTTTTGCCGTAACCCTTCCTGATCAGGGTCCTTCTAACGACGTTACTGTATTGACTTTCTCAATTCTCCTCCAACGTGGGAGACCATTCTAGAATCTTTCAGGCACGAACCTCCAACTATGGAAATTCTTATGCAGAAGCCAGTACACACAGAATCTGTTACACACAAGCAATCAAGGTAGGATTCTGTAAACTAAAGCGCTTAAGTGTGTGAGTCTATAGATACAGATAATCCTTATCAAATGCATTCTGATGAACTTTCGTGTAGAAGGTCCTGTTATATCTGACAGAGAATCCCAGAGGCGCATATATATCACGAGACTTTCAGATATAAGAAAAATGAATGGGAAGTCCTTAAAACAGGCGATCTGAACGCAGAGGCCTTCAGGTGAAGACACTCCAGGGAATGTCTGTGGGCGGGTAGTACGAGGAGGCAATCCCGGCAACAAGCAATCCTCCTGATGGGTCAGTCCCCCACGGGAAATTACGTTACCATGTTGAGTGCATTAGCTGTCCTATCCTTCAGTTAGCCAAGCAAATGTACATATGCAATATTGTACACTTGTGAATAAAATAATTTCGCTCCATATTAGGTACTATTTAAGTACCAAATCTTTTTTTGTATTTGCTTACTACTAAGAGGCCAGTTTCTCACGGTAATATGTGGAAACTACTTCGCCGTGGACCTGTGCGGCTATTTTACTGACTTCCCATAAAGTGGTTCTACTGGCCGAGATGCCTCATGATCTGCTCAGCGTATGACTGGGATGAAATCCTACATATCTTCTTTTACTGATTTTTCCTTACCTAAATCGTGATTTGATCACTTTTAGCCTACTGACTGTCGCATCAAGTAGAGAATGTATCAGGTCATGAAACTTCTCCCTTCCCCTGAATCCCACTCCATTTCAATTTCTGTTCAGAATCATTGCAAAACTTTCGTCGTAAATTTAATCATTCAAACACACATCCATAAAATGCAAGTGTGGTGATCTGACTTCCACCAGAATCTATTTTTCTGGTTCTTCCCTCAAAGTACCTTCATTAACTTTTGGAATTCAGTGTTTTATCCTTTCTTTCGATCAGATCAATCTATAACTAAATGATCATCTAATAAAGCCGTATCTTGCTTTGGCATTCTATTTTCTTCTAATTCAACTTATGATCCTGCATCTCATGCTCTGCCCAGATCTCTTCTCAGTGAATCTATGCCGTCTCAAGCATTTTCCTCACGCAGGGTCTTGCGAGAAATTTCACATCTTTTAGTAGACAAGGCGTCTGGCCGAGATATCATACCTCCTCGAGTCCTAAAGCAGTGTGTCTCGAAACTATACCCTATCCTTGTTCGTCTTTATTGTTTCTGTCTAGAAATCCAAACTTTTTCTTCTTGAAAGGTTACTTTGGTGCAGCTCATCTATAAGAAAGGAGACCATTTTAACCCTTAAGGCTGCCGTCAAGTTTCTTTCACTCCTGGTGTCTCCAAAGTCTTTGAAACTCTCCATATTTCAGACTTAAAAAGAAAAAAATGAGTGTCCGATTCCCTCTGTGTAATCACGTATATGGCTCTCGCAGCATGAGGTCTACTGGTGATCTCTCCTATGTGACTCATCTCTGGCCTTCTTCACTAAGAGATTTCTGTGAAACTTTTACCCTGGCCCTCGCCATCCCCAACGCATTTGACAGGATGTGGCATACTTCTGTTCTTTCTAAAGTTACTTCATTACTTTTCACTGAGTCTCCTCTTGCCGGTCCATTGCAGTAGTCGTTAATGAGGCGACTTCCATCTCTTATCCTGGCAACAATGGTGTACCTAAGGGTTTTATCCTATCACCTACACGCTTTCTTCTTTCTGTAATTGGTCACCTCTCGTCATCTTCCTGTCTCAGTCACTTGTTTGGTGATAATGCCTTTTTTTTTTACACGTTTCAGCTTACTAAACTCATTTCACCCAATGCTTCTTTTTCTCTTACAGAAAATGAAGAAACAGAAACCTGGATAAGAAATAGTCAACCTTCTGTTATTCTTAGATCTCCACAAATCAATACTACGTTTAAAAAGAGATGGTAGTGTTGAGTTGGTGCCCTAATCATTTTCATGAGTAACTTTTTCATATCGGTAAGGATTTCATTTGTTCAGAATTGGAAATCAAATGTTTGAGGACAATATGTGGTGTGAGGTGGTTTTAACGAGATAGTAATGAAAGAGCAAGAGAGACGTGTGGTCATAAAAGAGAGTGGGTGAGAGAACAGAAGAGGGTGTGTTGAAATAGATTGGACATATGGAGAGAATGAGTGAGGAAAGGTTGACAAAGAGTATATATATATGTCAGAGGTGGAGGGAACAAGGAGAAGCGGGAGACCAAATTAGAGGCGGAAGGGTAGGATGAAAAAGATTTAGAGTAATAGGGGCCAGAACATGTACGAGAATGAAAGGGGTGCAAGGAATAGAGTGAATTGGAACGACGTGGTATACCGGGGTTGACGTACGCTCAATGGACTGAATCAGGGCCTGTGAAACGTCTGAGATATGCCATGGAAAATTCTGTGGGAATTGGATGTGGATAGGAAACCGAAACGAAAACTCCCTTTCCACATCCAGGCATTACAGACCCTTCCATGGTTTACGCCAGACGCTTTACATGTCCTAGTTCAATCCATTGACAGCAAGTTGACCCCGGTATATCAAATCGTTCCAAATTACTCTATTTCTTGCACGCCTTTCACCCTCCTGTATGCTCGGGGCCCGATCGCTCAAAATCTTTTTCACTCAATCCTTCCACCTCCAATTTGGTCTCCCGCTTCTCCTTGTTCGCTCCACCTCTGACACTTTATCAGTCTTTTCTCACTCATTCTATCCATGTGTCCAAACCATATCAACACATCCTCTTCTGCTCTCTCAACCACACTCTTTTTATTACCTCACATCTCTCTTCCCTTTCATTGTTTACTCGATCAAACCACCTCACACAATATATTGTCTCAAACATTTCATTTCCAACACATCCACCCTCCTCCCCACAGCTCTATCTATAATCCATGCCTTACAACTATATAACATTCTTGGAACCGATAATCCTTCAAACATACCCATTTTTGCTCTCCGAAGTAACGTTCTCGCCTTCCACACATTCTTCAATGCTCCCAGAACCTTTGCCCCTCCCCCACCCTGTGACTCACTTCTGCTTCCATGGTTCCATCTTCATCAGATTGGGGAAAAGCAGTGTGGTTTCAAAAGTGGTAGAGGATCTGTGGATCAGGTGTTTGCTTTGAAGAATGTATGTGAGAAATACTTAGATGAACAAATGGATGTGTATGTAGAATTTATTGATCTAGAGAAGGTACATGATTGAGTTGATAAAGATGCTCTGTGGAAAGTATTAAGAGTATATGGTGTGGGAGGCAGGTTGCTAGAAGCAGTAAAAAGTTTCTATCGAAAATGTAAGGCATGTGTACGAGTAGGAGAGGAAAGTGATTGGTTCTCAGTGAATGTCGGTTTACGGCAGGGGTGCGTGAAGTCTCCATAGCTGTTTAGTTTGTTTATGGATGGGGTTGTTAGGGAGATGAATGCAATAGTAGTGGAGAGAGTGGAAAGTATCCAGCCTGTTATGGATGAGAGGCCTTGGGAAGTGAGTCAATTGTTGTTCGCTGATGATACAGCGTTGGTGACTGATTCGGATGAGAAATTGCAGAACCTAGAGACTGAGTTTGGTAAAGTATGTGAAAGAGGAAAGCTGAGAGTAAATGTGAATAAAAGCAAGGTTATTTGGTACAGTAGGGTTGAGGGGCAAGTCAATATAGGTAAAACTGAAAGTGAATGGAGACAAATGGGTGATTATTGGTGCATTTGCACCAAGGCATGAGAAGAAAGATCATGAGAGGCAAGTGTTTTAGGAGCATCTGAGTGAGTGTGTTAGTAGTTTTGATGCACAAGATCGGGTTATAGTGATGGGTGACTTGAATGTAAAGGTGAGTAATGTGGCAGTTGAGGGAAAAATTGGTGTACATTGGGTGTTCAGTGTTGTAAATGGAAATGGTGAAGAGCTTGTAGATTTTTGCGCTTAAAAAGGACTGGTGATTGGGAATACCTGGTTCAAAAAGAGAGATATAAATAAGTATACGTATGTAAGTAGGAGAGATGGCCAGAGAGCATTATTGGATTACGTGTTGAGGTGCCTGAGGATTGGCGGAATGCTTGCATAGTGCCATTGTACAAAGGCAAGGGGTATGAAGGTGAGTGCTCAAATTACAGAGGTATAAGTTTATTGAGTATTCCTGGGAAATTATATGGGAGGGTATTGATTGAAAGGGCGAAGGCATGTACAGAGCATCAGATTGGGGAAGAACAATGTGGCTTCAGAAGTGGTAGATTATGTGTGGATCAGGTGTTTGATTTGAAGAATGTATGTGAGAAATCCTTGGAAAAGCAAATGGATTTGTATGTAGCATTTATGGATCTGGAGAATGTATATGATAGAGTTGATAGAGATGCTCTGTGGAAGGTATTTCAATATATGGTGTGGGAGGTAAATTGTTAGAAGCAGTGAAAAGTTTTTATCGAAGATGTACAGCATGTGTACGAGTAGGAAGAGAGGAAAGTGATTGGTTGTCAGTGAATGTCGGTTTGCGGCTGGAGTGCTTGATGTCTCCATGGATGTTTAACTTATTATTGGATGGGGTTGTTAGGGAAATGAATGAAAGAGTTTTGGAGAGAGGGGCAAGTATGCAGTCTGTTATGGATGAGAGAGCTTGGGAAGTGAGTCAGTTGCTATTTGCTGATGATTCAGCGCTGGTGGCTGATTCGTGTGAGAAACTGAAGAAACTGGGACTGAGTTTGGTAAAGTGTGTGAAAGAAGAAAGCTGAGAGTAAATGTGAATAAGAGCAAGGTTGTTAGGTACAGTAGGGTTGAGGGACAAGTCAAATTGGGAGGTAAGTTTGAATGGAGAAAAACTGGAGGAAGTGAAGTATTTTAGGTATCTGGGAGTGGATTTGGCAGTGGATGGAACCATGGAAGCAGAAGTGACCTCCTTGACCATTTCTTTCCCTTAAAACTAATTTGTGGTCTGGTGTATTGTACTCACTCATCAGATCATTTGTGTTCTGATATGTTTCCGTTTAACTAATCATATCAACTTGTTCACTGATTACCAAACAATGCAACTCAGCTATTTTGTTTTGGATGGATCTTATATTCATGTCAAGTCCATTTAATTTCTTCAAGGGGTTTCTGTGTGAGATTGGTGGCATGATTTGGTGACTGGGTATTTTCAGACCGAGGTGTGATGAGCCCCACTAGTGACACAACAATGTGCCTCCATGTTGTCACTGTCTGATGGGGTGGGGAGGGGAGTCAACCTGTCCTTTCTTATGTGACATGTAATATGACCTGACCTGATCTCAACTACCCATGTGGTCAACACGCTGACCTTTACTGGGCCTCTACAAAAATTTTTCCCTTGCAGTAGTACAGCAGTTTGACTTTCAATTCACAAGAGAGAGAGAGAGAGAGAGAGAGAGAGAGAGAGAGAAAGAGAGAGGTGGCCTAGCCTTTACACAACTGTAAAAGATTTAGCCCCCTTAAAAACAGTAAATTAAAAGGATAGCAGAATAAAGGCTCTCACCTCACCCAACACTACCTCAAGAAACACCATAGATGAAACAGGTGGAAGAAATATCTTGCAGAGCTAAAATATCTGAAGAAAATGATTTAAAGAAAGTCAAAAGAAAGTTATGCACCCCTTCACCAAAGGCATACATCTCTTCACTTTGTTATATAAAAGGTAATGATAAACATAAACTTTGAGTGCCAGCTTTGTGACTTACCATATCTATATTACTCCTGATGTGGAAAGATTATACAGTATTTCCTTCTTGTTCTTCGGAAGCAGGCTCAACAGATTAATCAACAGTGATATGTTACCACAACATGGCCAAGGTGAGATCAGTGCAAGTTGGGATGACAGTATAATATCCTACTACAATAATGATTAGTTAATTGAATTATTCAATTCCAGAGCTCAATTTTGAACATATTAATTGCACAACTCCAAAAAACACATTCTGAAAACTTATTCCATGCATCAATAATGTCATGTTAAGAGATATTTCATGCAATCCAGATTAATTTGGTGACCTCCGAGATTTCATCCATTCCCTCGTGTTGGTGGCACTGACACAAAAGTAAAGAAGGAACCTATATCAATATTGCTGAATCCTTCTAGTAATTCAAAATATTCTATTAACCTGCTTCAAAACAGCATCTTTGTCAGAGAGAACAAATTCAAATCTCAGTCTGTTTTCATATGATTTGTTCTGTGAGGATGGAATCAGTTTGGTTGCTCTTCACTGCACTGCTTTTTCTTAAAAAAAATCTTTACTTAGATGGAGGGCCAAGAAATGCACTGCATATTCAAAGATGGATCTAACTAGACTTAAGTATAATGGCAATATTACATCCTTACTTTAGAATGAATTTTCTTTTTATAAATCCTACTACTCTATTTGCTTTCTTAACAGTTTCATTGCAGTGTTGGGAGAATTTTAGAATCACTTGGGGCAATATCCTCTAGACCCCTCTTTCAAGGGGTATGTTGTATCACGTGATCCATCAGTTCATACTCAGTTTTTTGAGGTTTTCTACACACAACAGCTGACAGATAACAACATAAAATGGCATTTGCCACTTTCTAGACCGTTCAATTATTCTAACTAGATCCCCTCGTAACATTAGCATAACTTCCTCATTTAATGATGCATTGCTGATCTATGTGTCATATGCACGTTTAAATAATTCTAAACCGTTTTCCAAATGGGTTAAGGTGATTGGAGGAGTGAAAAGACAATAAAAAAAGTATCCTTACTACTGATATGCAACAGAGAAGCCTACCAGCATCACTCCAGCATTTACTTTAAACTCCTTACCAGTATATCATTTAGTATATCATTTACAGTATATGAATTTGGTTTCATGCATTTTGAAAACTGCAAATAAAAAGTGTTGGACTAAAGATTTATGTGGAAGTCATAATTACTTTTATAATGAATGTTAAACAAGGATGTCACACAGGACTTTACGAGACTAAACTCATAATCAGTAATGGAGTTAGGCAAGGGAAATGAGCAGTAAATTTCCAAGAAATTATCATCAAATCAGCTAAAAAGATGCTGGAAGAGGTTTTTTGAGGGCTTAAAACTTTGCCAGAGGAAAGAGGGCATATGTGATGGAAAGGGCCAGAAAAAAGAGCTAAGAGACTTCTCTGGGAGACCATGAGATAGATCAATCAAAGGAAATGCCCATTCAGCAGAGGTTAGAGACTGTTGTTAGAAATAGAGATATGGAGACAAAGATATAAGGTACACAGTAATTTATTAAATGAAGCTACTGAGAGGTCAATACACCCTGTTAGAGACAAAACTATCATGAAATTATAGGAAGTAAATGATAGCAGGTTTAGCAAGATGGAAAATAACCATGATCATCGCAGAATAGAAAAAAATGATGATTTTAGAAAGAACCAAAAACATGGATGATCAATGACTACTGCAGGACTTGAGTGATAAGTGAGAAAAACTATAGCTGAAAGAATCTGTGAATGGGGAAGAAGAAGAAGAAGAAGAAGAGACAAAAACTTAAGTCACTGATGATTTTTGGATTACAGCAAAGACAAAAGGGTAGCTACAAAAGAAATACAGATGAGAACTATCAGTGATGGGGTATACTGAAAGAGGTAAGAGAGCAGAGTAGCACTACCACTAGCACAGGCAGGCCAAGCAGTAAAAAACAGGACTAAAAGAAATGCATATGAAAGCTCACGAATTAGTAGTAAATGGAAAGAACTGAAGTTTCAAGATGTAACTGAGGGAATCAAACAGGTGTTGCTAATGTGGTGGAGTCAAAACATACAATAGGGTTAAGGTCTAACCAAATCTTTCAGGAAGGATAAATGATTGCAGGTAGGGAAAAAAGAAAAGAGCAAGAAAAGTATTTGGCTTTACAGGAAAGAATAACTTATTTCAAGATATGCTAGTGGATGATCCATTTAGAATACAGTAAGGCAAAAGTAACAACAGGAAACTTACATGTTGTATTGATGATTCACAATTCTCTAAAGAATTGTAATGAAATAAAACAACATTCAAGAGAAAATAAAAGTATAACAAAATATTCAGGATGGTGCAGGGGCAGCAAGACTTGCTCTTCACACAAATAGCAAAGTTCTCATAATGGAGGATTCTAACCATAAAGAAACAAATTGGGAAATATATTCTAATGGAGCACAATAGGGTCAGAGGGGCTGAAGTGGAAAATGTAAGACAACTGAGCCAGGATTACCAAGGGCTTAATCTTGGAGGCAATGCTATTCTTGACCAGAAGGACTCAATTTTTACCTGAACATATTTACAGATGATAGAACCCAAAATGACAAATACTACATCTGCTTACAGAGGGACTGAAAACTGCTCTTGAGTAAGCCTGATACACAGCTGATAAAATTCAACCAAGACAAACATGAAATCATAAAAACAGAGCAAAGTGAAAGAAGGTGTCCTTGTGACTGTAAACTAGCAAGAAACAAACTATATGAATTTATGAGATGAGATTCATGGATCAACACTGTATTCAACTTATCACCAGAATACTAAAAACATGAAATTTGTTATGGAGGGAAACAGTCTACTGGTTAAAATTAGAACTGCAGAGTAAAAGACGCCCCACAAACCATTTAAAAATTATTTTACACCTAAATTAGATACACACCTCTAGTGTGGCCATCTCTATAAGAAACAAAATATCTACTGCAGAAAATCCAGAGGAAGGTAATAAATACTGTACCTGAAATAAGAGAGCTGGGAAGTTAGTGGCTATAGATTACCAAACCTCCAAGTTTCTGAACCAATTTGATATGAAAAAAGTCAACAGTGAAAAGCTCTTTGAAAGATGCAAAGAAGAAGCAATTAAAAGTCATGGATAGAAAATGTAAGAAAAGACAGAAATTACTTGCATAGGATGAGTTGTGAATGAATGGAATACCTGATGCATCAAACTGTGAATGAAGACAATATAGAATAGTCTAAAAAGTTGTATAACAGTAAAGAAAGTTTAAGAGCTGGGGTCCAGCAATTGTACAACTCCCTTTGTACAGGACAACTGGGTAATTACAAATAAGTCATTATAGCTGTAAGCCACATAGTGTTAAATGTTCAGACATTATCATGTGTTTTTAAATGAGTTCAAAATGCAAGATATCCTCAAAGCAGTCCCAAAATGCCCAAATTATTATTTTCATAAACTTAAGTATCAAGTAGTGGGTAAACTATAATGACTGTACAATACAGTGATCAACTCATTTAAGTATTACTAAAATGAAATTTACAGGAAATTCATACAATGTTAAAGTTAAATCTTATCGCAATGTACCTTGATCCTGATCCACTGCGTTGCCTCATCCGTTGGTCAGTGATTGATGGATCGATTTTATCCTCATCATTAATCTGATTTATGAACTCTTTTCGATGACGATGCATGTAATCGAGAATGTTGCCATATTTGCAATATTCCACTAGTAAGAGAAGTTCACCTAAAAACAGGAATAAATATTTCATTATACTTACTTAGATCAAGGAATTCCAGCATGCTTTTCATCTATGAAATGCATTTTTCATATACCATACTCTCCATGTATACTTTATCTCCTCTAACACTCTTACCATGTCCTGTAATTCTTTGTTGTCTACTGCAATTTCTTGCCTCTCAATTTCATCTGACACATTTCTCGTTCACCAGTGAGTGATATCTCTCTCTTCCAAGTCCTTCATTTATCCTTTCTTTTTTTTCTTGATATTCATAGGCTGACATATTAACCCTTGTGTCTTGATTCCAGCCAAAATAACAGGAAATGTCAAAGGTAACTGGGTTTAGGCAGCAAGGTGATTTAATCCTTTCACTGTATTCTTTATGAAAAGTTAATTTCCTATGCACAAAAAAATTAAGACTCCAAATGTTTTTCCCTTAAAGAAAGAATACCTATGTATCATACGTTACTGAAGAAAATACTCAAAAAAAGTTGTGTATGTTACTACTTAGAAAAATGGATAGACTTCTATGTGGCATTTATGGATATACAAAAGGCACATGATAGGGTTGATCGACATGCCTTGTGGAAAATCTTTAGAATATACATTATAGGAGAAAAGCTGCTAGAAGCAGAGAAATTTTTATCAAGGGTGTAAGGCACTTGCATAAGTACGAAGAGAAGAAAGTAAAGGTTCCACGTGAGAGTTGGTCTACGGCAGGGGTGTGTGATGTCACTATACTTGTTTAATTTGTTTATGAATGGTGGTGGTGAATGAGGTAAACTCAAGAGTCTTGGAGAGAGCAGTTAGTACACAGTCTGCAGGGGATGAGAGAGGCTGGAGAAGTGGATCGGCTGTTGTATGCTGATGATACGGCACTGGTGACAGATTCAATTATGAAACTGCTGATGTTGGTGACTGAGTTTGGAAAGGCA
>JAUUDZ010039175.1:0-10776 GCA_032361705.1 Panulirus versicolor
CCGTTGACCATCTCTTCTACTCACAAATGTATACTTGTGAATATCCCTCTTTTTAAACCAGGTATTCCCAATCACTAGTCTTTTTTCAGCACACAAATCCACAAGCTCTTCACCATTTCCATTCACAACACTGAATACCCCATGTGCACCAATTATACCCTCAACTGCCACATTATGCATCTTCCAATTTAAATCACCCATCACTAAAACCCGGTCTCGTGTATCAAAGCTGCTGACATTCAACTGCTCCCAAAATACTTGCCTCTCATGATCTTTCTCATGACCAGGTGCATAGGCACCAATGATCACCCATCTCTTTCCATCCACTTTCAGTTTTACCCACATCAATCTAGAATTTACTTTCTTACACTCTATCACATATTCCCGCAACTCCTGCTTCGGGAGCAGTGCTACTTCTTCCTTAGCTCTTGTCCTCTCACCAGTCCCTAACTATACTCCCAAGGCTTTTCCAAACCGCTCTTTCCCTTTACCCATGAGCTTCGTTTCACTCAGAGCCAGAACATACAGGAATCTTTCCTCAAACATACTACCTATCTCTCCTTTCTTCTCATTTTGATTACATCCACACACATTCAGACATCCCAATCTGAGCCTTAGAGGAGGATGAGCATTCCCCGCGTGACTCCTTCTGTTTTCCCTTTAAAAGTTGAAATGCAAGGAGGGAAGGGTTTCCAGTCCCCCGCTCCCACCTCTTATAGTTGCCGTCTACGACACGCGGGGGAATACGTGGGAAGTATTCATTCTCCCCTATCCCCAGGAATGTATGTATAGGCAAGATAGATAAAGGTGACTGTTCAAAATGCAAAGATCTAACTTTATTGAATACACTTAACTGAGGTCTATAAAAGCAGAGGTCGCAGTTAGGCGGGGCATCATAATCCCCATGGAGTGCAGGTGGCCACTGATTACGTGACCTGACATCTGACCTTCCTCTCTTTACATATCTAGCATATGAGTGTTGCTTGACTTCACCTGCTTGGGTTGCATCGTAAGGGAAATCACCTTTGGATAGGCTGTATCACAGTCAGTTGACTAAAGAAATTTGTCTCATCATAGAACTGCTCGTTTCAAAGAAGTCTACCTGTCCCTACTGATGAGCATAGTTCAGCACTGGAACTGTAGATATCCCTTAGAAAGGTTCCTAGTGTGTGTGTGTGTGTGTTTGTGTTTTAGGTAGTAACCCTAAATACCTGACCAGGTTGACGTACTTGTAAGATATTTATAAGACATTCGGTTTTGTTTTCAAGGATCCATGCCTTGAATACATATATTCTTTATAATCTTGTGTTAATCATGTCAGAAGTGTTAGGTAATCTGGCATTGTTTTATTCTTATTAATTCTTATGTATAAATCTATAGATTTTGTGGCTCTCGCTAACTCTTCAATATACCCCAATTTAGGTAACTGTGACTTTGAGAGTGACACCTGTGGCTGGACCAACACAGGTAATCTGGAGTGGATGTTCTCAGAACTAAATGATGAGGTGGACCGGCCTCTCACCTCCACCCACCTCAAGTTTGTCACGCCTACTGACAACTTAGTGGGCAAAACTGCCACCCTAACCTCACCCGTTCTGCTCCATTATATGACTTGTGTTAAATTTTGGTAATGCTCGTTGTAGATCATGCATATGTTCATATTGGTTTCCTGATATAAGATACAGTGTTTGTTATTTGTCAAGTAGAAGGTTTTTGTGTGCTGAACAGGTAGTATACCTGACAAATGTATATGGTTTGACGTATGATGTTTGATAATATTTCCAGAAACTTCCTTCAATATGTACTTTTTCTTTATTATCATCCTTACATCATCCTTATGTGTCATGAACAGTTTGCTTTAGAAAAAAGAAGTTCCTGTAATTCAAATATCTGATTCCGGTATATTGACTTTGACAGGTTTAAGAAAGCAATGGATGCCCCAGCATCATTAGTGGCTCTTGTAAGCATAGCACCAGGTTACCAAGGGGAAAATGTCAGGACCCCTGTGTGGGAGCTGCCCGATAGTAGCATGGGATACTGGGGTCAAGGACAGTTCCACTTACCATCCCAGTCGGTGGACAGTATTCAGGTAAACTAATGATGATGGTTTTATAACATAACCGAACGATATGTAACTTAATCCAATTATCTACTGTTTCATTGTATAGTATAACCAATATAGTGTGTTATGATGGTTATATAACAAGACCTTATTACTCAATGCCTTTGATGAAAAATAATAATCTTTAAGATAGAGAATATATTTTGATGGTCTATTTTGTAAAAGAACTTTCAAAAATGCATTTCTCATCAGTAATCTGCTCTCACACCCTTCCCATATTCATCACTTCCCTATTCATCAGTGCACCTGTTCTCACACCATCACTATATTCATCATTACATCTGTTCTCATACCCTCACTATAATCATCAGTACCTGTCTTTTTCTCTTTCACTGGCTGATACTTTCGGGAAATGATATTGTTGATAGAAGTTTTATCTTTTTGTCACAGTTGCCCTTACCACACTGATTTATATTGTTGCTAAATTGAGCACCCCTTACACCAGCCATTACTTCAATACAGCATTCCTTGACGTATCTGCATTCAGTTCGCCTTTAGTTCTACTTTATTATGATATCTGAATTCTTAAACTACATTTGAGAACAAACCAAAGACCTTAGCTGTATCTGAAAATCTTACACATCTTGTTTGCGATTCAATCAGCGTTTGTAATTGTCCTCTTATGCTTTTCCATAGTAAATGCCGAGACTTGTGATAGATGAGTAGTTACTGAGACCCATGAAGTGATATGGAAGGGTGGGCACTGAGAGTCATGTAGTGTGATTGTAAGGTAGGTAATGAGACCTATGTAGTGGGATGTAAGGGTAGGTACTAGGACCCATGTACCGGGATAAAATAGTAGGTACCGGAAGATCCATCTAATGGGATAGAAGGGCAGGTATCGAGAACCATGAAGTAGGATGGCGGGTAGATACTGTGACCCATGTAGTGGGATGGAAGAGTAGGTACTGAGACCCAAAGTGATGGATGGATGGGTAGGTAATGTTGTTCATGTAGTGGAACAGAAGGGCAGGTTCTGACACACGTTAAGTAGGATGTAAGCCCAGAGAAGTAAATGACGTGTGAGGAAGATCTTTAGTGGTGTCAGGAAAGCCTCCATGTAGACGGTGAGGACCAGCCAGCAGCCTGATGTTCATGATACTAATTATCGAAATCTTACGGGAAGTTTATAATACTTTTGTAACATCTTAGTGCTTGTAGTGGATGAGAGAAGGGAGAGGAGACAAGCGCAGGAGCCAATAGCATAAAGAGAGGTGAGAAGGGCAATGATGAGGCTGAAGGTATGAAATGTACCTGGAGTGGATGGGATTACGGCTGAAACGCTGAAGTGTGGAGGAGAAAGTATGATAGAGTGGATGGCTGAAGATTGGATGAAAGCTATTATTGTTCCTTTACTCAAAGGAAAAGATGCTAAGGATGTATGTAGCAATTACAGGGGAATAAATCAGTTAAGTATAAAAGGGAAATTGTACGCAAGAATATTGAGTGATAGAGTGATGGAAGTGACTGAATGCAGAATAAGTGAAGAGCAAAGTGTTTTTAGGAAAGATAGGGTATGTGTGGATCAGATTTTTTGTTGTTAAGATGGCCGTGCAAAAGTGTTTAGAGAAAGATAAGAAGTTGCATGTAACTCTCATGGATCTGGAGAAAGCGTATAACAGAGTCGAATGAAATACTTTGTGGGATGTGTTAAGGATACATAGTATAGAAGGACTGCTGTTGGATGGTGTGAAAGCCTACTATAAAGGAGCAAATGCAGGTGTAAGAGTGGATGGAGAGCTGAGCGAAAGTTTTTGGGATACATGTAGGTGTGAGACAGGGCTGTGTGATATCACCGTGGCTTTTTGATATATATAAAGCAAAACTAGGAAAAAGAGATGCAGAAAAGGAGTGTAGCAGTGAGATATGGCGGCTAGTGGCAAGCCTGTTTACGGATGATACTATGTTTGCCGGAAGTGAAGATGGGTTGCAGAAGGTTGTAAGTCTGTTTTATGATGTGTTTAAGTGTAGGAGATTGAAGGGAAATGCAAGTAAAAGTAAAGTAATGTTGTTTGAAAGGAAACAGAGTGAAAGTAAAAATTTTGTAAAACCTCATAGAGTGAAAGAAGAAATGTACTAAATTGTGCTGAGAATATGGGGGGGGGGGGGGAATGAAAGAGGTGAGGGAATTTAAGTATTTGGGAGCTGTCTAGGGTAAGTGTGGTGATATGGACGGAGAGATAAGCGAGAGAGCAGTACAGGGTAGAATAGTCACTGGGTCCCTTAATAGAATAATGAAGGGCAGTTGCGTAAATATGGAAGTGAAGAGAGGATTAAAGAACAACATAGTCCTCCCAACCCGACTTATGCAGCCGAAACATAGAAGTAGAATGAGGCACAGAGGTCAAGATTCCAGGCTGTGGAAATAAGCTATTTGAGAATAGCATGTGATGTGTCTAGATGAAATGAAGAAAGAAATGAAGGGGTTTATGAGAGATGTGGTATAGCAGGGAGTGTAAAAGAAGTTCATTGTGTTTTGTTAGAATGAGTGAATCGTAATACTCTGAGTTGGTTTGGGCTTGGGCATGTGGAAAGAATGCAAGACAGGGAGTTTACAAGGAGAGTGTGTGATAGTACAATGGAAGACCACCTGTGACATGAGCATACAGGGTGAAGGAATACTGGAGGGAGAGAAACAGAGGAAGGATGCGTGGAATGGTGGATGTGAGGGAGGCATGTAAGGACAGGGTTAAGTGGAGACTCTTTTGCCGTGGCCACCCCTTGGATGAGAGTTCTCGGAGGGAATTGGCTTCAGAGATATAGATAGATAGATAGATAGTTGAATACAACAATCTATATCTCAGTTGGAGATATAGGAAAAAGTGCTTAGCTTCAGTGGACGCTTAATGACATGTGAGATATGTAATTCGTTGTTTTTTCTACTGCATATTGTGCATCTACACCTTGAAAATGTTTACATACGTTATTATCATCATCATTGTTATTATTATTACTATTATTATTATTATCGTTATTATTATTATTATTATTATTATTATTATTATTATTATTATTATTACTATTATTATTATTATTATTATTATTATTATTATTATTATTATTATTATCATTATTAGGCTAAATCTATCCAAGTTTCACTTCCGTTATCATCAACATATCATCAGCCATCATGCTAATCAGTACAACTCATCATAACCCATTATCATCACCACTTCAATCTTCATCACCAATCCAGTCACCAACTCTCCCATCACATCAGCAAATCTCATCAGCTTACTATGCAGTATGCATGGCAACTTTTAAATACCTCTCCGTTACAACTGTTATTATCACAACCATCATAACTATAATTACCATAATCATCCTCACCATTATCATGACGCCCGTCATCCTACCCACCATTGCCAGCCAACACAGCCATCATCACTATCATCCCAACCATCAGTATTATCAATTCAGTCATCCATGACCCTTATCATCATACCCACCTCCCATCCCAGCCATTCACCATTATAATCCCAGTCATCACTATCATTATCCCAGCTATCAGTGGCATCGTCTAAGACATCGCCGTCATCATTCCAAACATTATCATCTCAACATCACCATTATCCTCCCAGCCATCACCATTATCCTCCCAGATATCACCATAATCATCCCAGCCTTTGTCATCCTCCCAGTCATCACTATCGCCATCTCAGCCATCATCATCATCATCATCATCCCAGCCATCACCATTAACCTCCCTGCCATCACCCTCATCCTCCCAGCCATCACCATCCATCACTATCGACACCATCCCAACCGTCACCATCAGCTATCATCACCACCATCAATATCCCCCATAGGCAGAGCGACAACCCGTGAACACGCACGTCGACGGTACCCTCAAAGGCTGGAAGTAAGGCTTAGGCCTCCAGACCCCCCCTTCCCCCCAGGGCGGTATCATCGTACTCGAGGGTCGCATCGTCGTGCTCAAGGCACACGTATTCGTGCCCAAGGGTCGCGCGTCATGCTCAAGGCTCACATTTTCTGTGGCCAAGGGTCGCACCGTCTTGCTTCAGAGGTTGGGGAGTCTCTGCAGCAGCAGCAGCAGCGGTGGCGGTGCGTTGTGCAAGCATGTGATCCTTGCCAGATACTTATGTTAGTGGTACCATCATATATGCTCACCCGTTTCCATAACCATTCGTAACTGCGGCGAATAAATCCCTGGTATATTTATATCTCTCCACAGGTACAACACTCACACGAGAACTAGAACACACACCAGACATGGTCATCAGGGCGTTTATTGATTTTTGTCGAGCACCCTCCTACCTAATTCCCCCCCCCCCCCCAAAGATTTATCCATATATTACAAAACAAATACCATAACTAATTGTCCTTTCTTTTTCTTCCAGTTAACCTCACGGGGAAGGGTCGCGTCGACATGGCGCATTTTGAACTGCTCAAGGTTTTAGGGACGGGAGGTAAGAAACGGACTGGCTTTGTGTTGTCACCTAGACATACGCACGGTGCAGTCTGGCAAGTCACTACTTGGCTTGACTACTCGCCTTCCCCACAGGTTATGGCAACACTCCGGACTCACATGTTCTTTCTTACTGCCTCTCCATATTATTATCATTACTATAGTTTTATTGTTTTTACCACCAATTATGTGCCATGACCATACTGCTTGTCTCTCTTACTTCCTTACCTATGATGTTATAAATGATGATGATGATAACAATATTATCAATAATATTATCAATATATCATCATCTACCTCCTCTCCTTAAAAGCCTTATTATCAATAATTCTTTCTTTGGCTGCCACTCTATTTTTCATTTTCTTGTTTCCTTAAAATTCATGTGACATCATTTCATTTGTTTATAACTAATGTGTTCATGGTATTTCATTAATTTGAATTTTATCGTTATTTATCTGTCTGTTTGAGCTCTTCTTACTGAATATCTTATAATCTGTCCTTGTCATAATCATAACCAAATTCTGTATTATTTATCTGCTTTAAGGGAACACCATGTGGTTCCAACCTCAGGCAGAGAGGTACAATAGCTCAAAGTGGTAGTGAATGGTAGCACAGGTCTTACATCTTATTCTCTCATGGTAGCAAATGGTACCACAAGTTTGCTCCATATAATTCTGTGCGAACAATGACGGTTGCAGCCTCTGTTCTCGGGGGTATGTTTGTGTGGACCCCTCTCCCCATCATGGCAGACGACTATGCCTGGGAGCCAGGAGGAGAGGCGGTACAAAGGCAGTGGAGCCACGTGCGTGAGGCGACATTTTCTGGTGGTGAACGATCTATAAATTAAGTAGCTGGTAGCGTATAATCTCATTTTCTGTTTGCCTCTCGTTTTCCATAGTTCTAAGTACGTTCTACAACGTCCCTTCTCTCAGGAATACAAAGGAATGATACAAAGGAATACCTGTTTCTACAGTGAGGAAAGTTCATAATTTCTCATTTTCGTTATTATACCACTGTGAAATACAGAATAAACGGGGATAATGAATATTTACATGTACCTGTAATAACAGTGGGATATTCCGCCATCCAATCAAAACACCTACACGAACTGAGGGACGAAAAGAGTAGTGGGACCCCGAGCATCCTCAGCTCTCTTGCGAGAGGATAAAGAACCTCTCTTGCCAAGCTGCCTGAACTCCGCCCTCTGTGGGAAAATAACTCAATTCTAACTCATTCCCCAAAGTCTGGTTCCGTGAAACATACAATATCGCAATTTTCTGGAACCCTTGGTGTAAAAGATATGGCCCAATTGTCCGACTCGATAATTCTAAGAAGTGTTTCTCAGTTCTCAGAGAGACGGTGTTTGCTGGAACCGACTCTTCGATCTATCGGGGAATCTCCGTTACCCCCGCGGTCTCTTTTCAGGAAGTGACCGCGTCACATGTATTATTAATCTCTTGATGGACATAGTCGGTATTTTGGGTGAGAAATTAATCGCTATTAGTTGTTCAATGTTTGATCTGATCTAATTTACCCTGCCTAATTGCAGAAAGCTTAGGGATACTGAAAGGTGAATTCAAAACTATGAGTAATTACAGGTAATCGTATAGATCCGAAAATCTTTAATTATTAGTGGATTTGCAACTACGATATCCTTGTGATGTTTTATGCAGCGTTGAATGTGACGTCCGTCGACCCAGCTTAGACGACGTGTATTGTCTGGGGTGAGGCGAGGTCCGTTGCCATGCCGTGGTAATTATTAGCCTCGCTTCCTGTGAGTTATGAGGTGCAGTGCCCCTAGGGTAATAATTAGCCTCACTGCCTGACTGGCTCTGATTTATGAGGTGTGATGGCCATGTTGTAATAATTAGCCTCACTGGTTCAGGCGCTGTGGCACTAATAATATTAGCCTCTGAATATGGTAAGCTTAATGTGATAACTAGACGTACACAGTATGGTGGCGCTACTGTGACGACCAGCCTTAATGAGTATGGCAGTCTTAAGATAACAAAGTAACGAAGTATGGTGGTCCTATTATAATAATTAGCCTCAAAGAGTATGATGGCCCAAAATGTGATGATTACCCTCCTTGAGTATGGTGGCCTTAAAGCACTAATTGTTAGGCTGACTGTATAGTGGTCTCATTGTAATAATTAGCCTCCATGTGTATGGTGGCTCTGTTGTAAATATTCACTTCAATTTGTCAGGAAGCCCTAATAGAATAATCAGCCTCTATTAACAAGAAAGCTTTAATTTGAAAATTAGCCTCATTAAGTGCAAAAAAATAATGATAATGAACGGTCCATGGAATTTAAGCAGCCATTCAGCTGAAAATACATAGCTGAGATATTACAGAACTGGGAAGTCCTGTTAGTAATGAGTTATAATTATAAATGAAATTAAGGTGGATATTTCCACGTGTTGGACAAGCACATGAATGAGGTACATCTGCACAGTTAGAGTGGCAGATACGCGAGAGGTTTAACCGAGTGAATAGTATGTTTTATAGATTATACACTTCGTGATAATTACTTGAACATTAATATAGTAATGTAGTAGCTGACATATTACATAACTAAAAGAAAAATCAAGTTGTTTACTTGTTCTTGTTTTTTTATGAACGTTCATAATGGTAGTTATAGGACTGTTCCCATATCTGTCTGGACGACCCTGATTGGTACGAGTATGGTGGTCCTAAAGTGATAATTGGCCTCATCTAGGTATGGTGTCCCTAACGTTATAATCAAACTCACTGAATATGGTGTCCCTAATGTGATTATTAGGCCCGCTGAGTAAGGTGGCCCTAATTTGATAAATAGCCTTAATTAGTACAGACCTTAAAGTACTATCTAACCTCAGTGAGTTTGGGGGTCCTAATTGTGATAATTACCCTCACTAAGTGTTGTGGCCCTAAAGCAACAATTAGCTTAACCTGGTACAAGGCCTTGATGTAACGATTAGCCTCACCGAGTGAGGGGGTCCCAATGTACTAATTAGCCTCACTAATTATGTTGGTCTAAACGTAATAATTTGCCTCGCTGAGTGTGGTGCCCCCAATGTAATAATTACTCATTTTGGTATGATATTACTAATGTAATAATTATGATACGCGTTAATGAATATGGTGGCGCTAATGTAACAATTTGTCTCACTAAATATGGGAGCCCTAATGTAATATTTAATCTCAGTAAGTTCAGTCGCCTTAATGTAATAATTAACTTAAGAATGGTGGCCTTAATGTAATATAATTAGCCAGTGAGTACAGTGGTCCTAATGTTATGAGTATGGTGGCCATAAGGTCATAATTAGCCGCCTCACTGAGTACAGTGGCCCTAGTGTAATTATTAACCTCAATGAGTACAGTAACCCTAATGGAATGATAAACTCGCTAATTATGGTGGCCCTAGTTTAACAATTAACCTCAATGAGTAAAGTGGCCCCTGATGTCCTCACTAATTAGGATGGACCAAATGTGTAATGATTAGCTTCATTGGCTGACTTCGTCTTGGGGTCCCCCTGCCTAGAACCGCTCGCCGCTCACCATCGTCGAGTCAAACGGTATTGTTTTTAAGTTCCAGTTACCTTTGTTTACGGTGGACGAGAGGGTGACCTTAAAGAGGGGGAAGAGTGTGCAGGAGGGAGTGGAGGGAAGGAGGAGGGAGTGGAGCTCGATATATTTATGAGGCTCGCGTGTTAACTTGCCGTGGGCGAGTTGCTGCATCGCTGACTGGCTCACACGCTCCGCCCGAAGATCAGGGGAACTTCGAAGCCACCTTGTTGTGGTGCTCTTAGGCCGACCCGCTGAGTGGGTGTGTGGGCGGTTCAGGCGGGGACTGTTCGGCCGATTAGATGAGGGAGGACTGCAGTGCCTTCCCTCTCCTTGTCAAAGCCTGTGGTCGCTACCCGTTTGTTGTTATGTCTGTGGTAAATATTGCTAAAACTTTTTCCTTGTCGTCGACTTCTTATTCATAACATTTTCTGCTACCGTTTTCCTGAAGTATTTACTTCCATGGCAATAAGATACTTACATGGAAACTCTCTCTCTCTCTCTCTCTCTCTCTCTCTCTCTCTCTCTCTCTCTCTAAGATTTCGTCTAAGTATTATCTTCAGCGCAGTTAACTTCTTCATAATTAACGACCAGTAATGACTATCTGATATGCCTTAAGTAACTCTCTCTTTCATTTTATGTTCTCTCTCTCTCTCTCTCTCTCTCTCTCTCTCTCTC
>JAUUDZ010039186.1:0-10776 GCA_032361705.1 Panulirus versicolor
AGGGAGGAATGCGACATGAGAGAGTCATGGAAAGTGGCTTGCTGTAGAGAGAACAGGTCATTTCCTTTCATAAACCTCTCTATATTTCAATTGAGACCTAGCCTTGATGTGGACTTTCGTCTATGACTAGAGAAAAAAAAGTGGTAACAGGTTGAGATGAGAGGTGGAGGGGATGGAGTAAGGATTTTAAAGGACTGTTGAATGTTTGATGACAGGGTGACAGATGGAGGGTGTTTGGGTCAGGGAGGAATGCGACATGAGAGAGTCATGGAAAGTGGCTTGCTGTAGAGAGAACAGGTCATAAAAGCCTCATGAAAGATGAAATATGGAAAAGCAGTGGATGGTACCACAGATGAATTTATTAAGAAAGGGGATTACTGTTTTGTTGATTGGGTGGTTAGGATCTTTAGTGTATATATGGATCATGGTATGGTGCCTGGGGATTGGCAAAATGCATGTATAGTGCCACTGTTATCATAAAGGCAAGGGGAAAAAGGTAAGTTTTCAAATTATAGAAGAATAAGATTTTTGAGAGTACTTAGTAAGCTGTATGGGAGACTAGTGATTGAAAGGGTGGGGCATGTACAGAACATCAGATTGGGGAGGAAAAAAATGTTTTCATAAGCAATAGATGATGTTTGGATCAGGTGTTTGCTTTAAAGAATATGTGTGAAAAATGTTTAGAAAAACAAAAGGATTTGTATGTGACATTTATGGACCTGGAGTAAGCGTATGAATAGGTTATAGAGATGCCTTGAGGAAAGTCTTACGAATATATTGTATACGAGATAAGCTACTAGGAGTGAGTTTTCATCAAGAGTGTAAGGCATGTGTATGAGAAGAGAGGAAAGTAAGTGGTTCCAGGTGAAGATATGTCAAGGGAGTGTGATGTCTCCATGTCTATTTAACTCTTTCATGGATGGAGTGGTTAGGGATGCAAATGCAAGAAGAAAGGAGTGTGTATGTGGTCTGTAGGGGGTGTGGGGTCCTGGAAAGTGAGTCATTTGTTGTTTGCTGATGACAAAGCACCAGTGGCAGACTTGAGTAAGAAACTGCAGAAATTGGTGACTGAGTCTAGGAAAGTGTGTTAAAGGAGAAATCTGAGAGGGACAAGGTAGTTGGGGTGTTAGTTCAAGTGGAGAAAATTTGGAGGAAGTAGGGTGTTTTAGATACCTGGGTGTGTACATGGCAGTAAAGGGAACCATGGAAGCAGAAGGAAGTCATAGGGTGGGTGAGGGGGCAAAGATTCTGGTAGCACTGAGGAATGTGTGGAAAGAGAG
This sequence comes from Panulirus versicolor, assembly GCA_032361705.1. Classification (NCBI taxonomy): domain Eukaryota; kingdom Metazoa; phylum Arthropoda; class Malacostraca; order Decapoda; family Palinuridae; genus Panulirus; species Panulirus versicolor. The sequence goes on from JAUUDZ010039186.1 coordinate 1,281, forward strand.
GTTGTTATCTGGGAGGGCAAAAATGGGTGTTTAAAGGTATGGTAGTCCCAGCAATAGACATGGGCCATAGATGAGGATATGCAGAGGAGGGTGAATGTGTTGGAAATTAAATGTATGGGGACTATGTACTGTGAGGTTGTTTTGTCTAAAAAGTAATAAAAGGGTAAGTGAGAGGTGTGGTGATAAGACTACTGTGGTTGAGAGAGCTGAAGAGGGTATGCTGAAATGGTTTGGACAAACGGAGAAAATGAGAGAGGAGAGGTTGATAAAGAGGACATATGCATCAGAAGTGGAGGAAAAAATTGAAAGGGGAGATCAAATTGAAGGAAGGAGGGACTGATAAATATCTTAAGTGCTCAGAGCCTGAACATGCAGGAGGGTGAAAGGTGTACACAAGTTAGAGTGCATTGAAGCAATGTGGTATACTGAGGGCAAAATGCTGTTAATGGAGTAAATGAGGGCATATAAAGTAGCCAAGGGAAACCAGGAAAAGGTCTGTGGGGTATGGATGTGGATAGGGGGCTGTTTCAGTGCATTACACATGACAGCTAGAGAATGGATGTAAGTGAATGAGAGCTTTACTTTGTTTCTGGCACTACCTCATGGAAATGGAAAACGGCAAACATGTATGAATATAACGAAAGGAGCCTTTAAGTCTGCTTCACACAAATGGATTTGTCATAAATTGAAAATCTTTGGACCAATAAGTAATTCCTTTGAATGGCTGAAAATTAACTAATGAATGAGATGAATTCATATTCTCAAATGAATTAGGCAATACCTCTTCATACTTATTACAAGTACAAAAAGGTATACCACAAGGTTTGGTACTAAGCCTTGTCTTTATGCCAGACATGCCAAAAACAGAGTAAAATATACCATTCATCTTTGCAGACGACATCACATTTGGCAGCACAGCATTAGATATAGAAGTTCAGACAAGTCTTCAGAAAGCAGTCAGTAACTTCATAAGATGTATTGAGAAAACTAGGGTCTCATAATTAACATAAAAAACAAAATTATGTGCTTACTAAGTTGGGAGCCCCACTGCCTCTAAGAAACACAGAGCTGGAGTTGCCCTCTGCCAGTGACCTATCCAAGAAAAGGCACAAAAGTTTAAGATGTGGCGCTGGAGTCTACCAGCTATGCTGAGGAGTAAAAGAGATGAGCAATTCAGGTTGATAGTGCTGAATGTGAATGGGATGGCTTGTGAGAGTAAAAGGAGGGAGCTTGTGGAGAAGTTTAAAGTTATAGTTTGGATGTGCTGGGGATTGGGCAAACTCATACCCTTGAGCAGGGTGTATAGAGTGAACATGGAAATGATGAATGCAATTCACGGAAGAGCATGCAAGGAAAAGTGGTATGGATGGTAATGAATGAAAATTACCAGGAAAGAGGGAAGGAAGGATGTGTAATTCTGCTACTGTACCACCAAGTGTGTGGAAGGGTGTTACACAGCATGGGCGGAATGGAACAAGAATAGTGTGGGTGAAAGGAAAGACTGGAATTGTGAGGTATGCATGGGTATGTGTATATGCACCTGTGAATATGAAGACTGTGTGAGGTAAGGATGAAATAAGCATTTCTGGCGAAATTTGAATGAATGTATAAATGGTCTTAGAGAATGAGAGAAACGTGGTTGCAATGGGTGATGTGAATGCAAAAGTGGGTCGTGATGAAATTAGTGAGATTATTGGTAAATGGGGAGTGCCTGGAGTGAATGAGAATAGAAGTTATTTTATGGATGTCTGTGCTGAGAGGGGTATATCCCTTGCAAACACCTTTTTTCAGCACAAGATTATCAACAGGTGTACATGGATGATAAATGATGGAAGAAAAGAGCAAAATGGTTTGAGTGCATAGGTTTACATGAGATGACAGACAACAGGAGGCCTGATTGGCTCATGACTGAGTTGTCTGGTAAAATGAAAATAAAAAGTTTAACTTGACAAGAAAATATAATACTGCTCAGCAGTCTTTCAGCTATCACTGACTCCCCCTGCTGCACATAAGCCTTTTAGTGGCTCTATCACCACTGTCATTTATACAGTTATTTCTGGTGTTTTTTTCAGAGTATACCTGAATTCATAAGATATTTGTCAATGATTCTTGAAGATATCCTTAGTCTTCGCATTCACTACGTCTGACAGTAACATATTCCAGTGCTCAACACACCTATGGGAAAAGCAGCTTTTTCCCCATGTTTGCACTACATCTTTTAGCTTTGAGTTTTACTCCATTTGTCCTGGTAACTGTATTTTGAAAAGATGTTCATGATTTACCTTATTGAACTCATTCAGTATTTTGAACATTTGGATTGTCACCGCAGCCTCCATTTTTTTTTTTAAAGGGGAAAGAGATCCAATCATTTTAGCCTCACCTTGTATGCCTGATTTCAAAGGGATGGGATGAATTTTTTTGTGCATCTTTGTACTTACTCAAATTTTTCCTTGCCTTTTTTATAGTATGGGGATCAAAACTGGACTGTACATTCAAGGTGTGGTCTCACTAGAGAATTATAAAGTGTGAGAATTGTTTCTGGTGTCTTGTAAAGTTTTATTCCTGACTGTGAAACCTAACATTTGGTTGCTTTATTTACCTGCTGCTTGACACTAGCGTACTTCAGATTGTTGCTAATGACAACTCCAAGGTCCTTTACTTCAGTGAATGAAAGATTAAAAAAGCCTGTGCTAAGCGATAGAGTTGTTGACGATTCTTTGGAGACTAAGCATTTCACTGTGAGGATGAGGATCAGGGAGATGTGGAGGTATGGTGTAAGCATAAATGGAGAGGTGAAAGTATTGGCAAGATGGAGCAAAATGCGAGGAGTGTGAAAGGACGGTGACCGAAAGTTTAGATGGAAGTACAGTGAATGTAGAAATACAGTCATGTGTGAATGAGGTGTTTCAAATGTTTTGAGAAAGACTGTTAAAGGTTTTAGAATAAGTAGTTGGCTACGTAGCCCGGCAACTCCCTTGGTCCGGCACGTTATGAATCTGCCGCCATTAGTTTGTGGATCTACCACCAGGGGGCGCTGTTAGCAGCGTTAAGGCGCCAAAATCTTTTTACACTGCGACCGAGTTAATCAACAGACCTGTTGATTTCTTATATTCATTTTTTTTTCTGAAAATGAACGCCAGAAAAGTTTAAAATTTCAGCAAACTCTGAAAGGTGCCAGAAGTACAGAATTAGACAGTGCACTCGTAAATTGGTTTAAGCTCCGACGTAATGAAAGCGTAAGCATTTCTGGGGAGATGCTTACCAAGCAGGTCAAAGTTCTTTATAGAGAACTAAAGCTTGACTGATTGGAGACATGGAACTTTAGCACACAGAGTGTGCGGAGAAAAGTTTAGTCCTGACACGAAAGCTTGTAGTACGTCATACTAGAAGAATCACTAAAAACTCCAATTTTCTATTACACAACCAACAGCAATACGTGCAGGGCGAGAGAAGGTGTACAAGCCGGTTACCTGGCTGAGTTGTTAGTATGAGGAAGATCATTAGGCCTGCAACCCTTTTTACTATAGACTACTACTCAAGGTCATAACCCTAAAGCTAAGACACAGGATGTGCAGGTGGGTGGGCATTGCCGGTGCCGGCATCCCAGCCGGTGCAAACGTTGTGAAGAGCTGCGAAGGGATAGTTCACCACCATTTTTTTTCTTAACTACATTTCGGCGGTCCAGCAGACCGGCACATCAGCAGAGACAACCCCAGGGAGTTTATGTTCCTCACCAAGACCTGTTGTGATGTGTCAGGTGATAATCACCCACCACACACCAGTAGGCCCCGCCAGCGTGGAGGCGTCACCACAGCCCGGGCAGGATAGCCAGTCGTGAAGAGCCGCCGCTGCACCACTTGATATCATCTTGATTAACTGTTTCCTTGAGAAAGACAAACAGTTTGCTTGTTACTATAGGAGCATCTTGTAGGATGTTTCTTATATAGAAAACAAGATTTTTTTATGCTGAATTATTGTTGCAGATGTCTTCTCTGTTGATTGTAGGAGGTGGCAGTGTAGACAGATGGGCGGGAATGATGTATGGTTGGAGGTGGGTGGTTTTGGTGTAGTGTAGTCTTAAGCGGGCCAGCACTACTTCCTCTTGTCTATTAGGTCTGTAGGAAGTTGACCAATCCGCTGTTTCTTCTTTGAATCTATTGCCGATCGTCAGGGTGTCCACTAACTTTGCCACATAAATACTGCTCTGTTACCCCCAAGGAAAGGTCGACTTAGCCAAACTGTTTGCCTGCTCACTGCCGTATATATTGCAATGACCAGGCACCCAGATCATGGTATCTTTGTCACACGAATTAAATTTATTAATAATATTGTCCTGTAATTCACAGGACTCTATATTCAGAGCCTATTGCTTGAAGAGCAGGAAGACAATCTGAAAGAATTACTGCTTTATTGTGATTTGAATTAATTATATAGTATATAGCTCAATCAATAGCAAACAATTCAGCACAAAATGCAGATGTATGGTTCAGCAAGCGGTATCTGAGTGCACACTCCATCGACCACACACTTGCACCCACACATTCATCCATCTTAAAGCCATCAGTTTAGAGGTGATCATAAGACAAGTTATTGACGATGACCTGACGAAAACGCTAGTGTAAATGGCTCTCCGATGTATTGACCTTTTTGGCTGGAAGCCAGCTCGTCTTAATGATGATTTTTGAATCCTCCCAGGGACGTAAGAAATTTATAACCATCGAGTCCACTTCATTCCCTTTAATACCGGAGTTCTCACTGAGGAAGTGTATTATGGTGGCCAGGGGCCTGACGCCTCTGTTGACGAGCTGGGAATATTCCAGAATGAGGCGACAATCAGTTGTATTGTTCCTCCGGGCCATCAGACTATCGCTTTGCCACGACAGGATCTCGCCTTAGCCAGAGAGGAGATACAGTCTACCGAAGAAATTCAGGGAGACCCGACAGGTTTTGGGTATGGGTATTGGTTTGGTAACGGTGAAAAAACCTCACTGCCAAAAGTACGATAAACCGTATTGTTGCCCAACTTACAAGGAGCCCCTTCACTACATTAGGCTCACACACTCCTAGTCTAAAGTATGATGGAAAAGTAATTCGGAGTTTTTTTTCCTGTCAGTGTGTTACGCATGTTTCAGCCGACAAGTAAAATGCAGTAGACTACTTATAGTATCCGCTTCATTGATTATGTATGTATCACTAGAGAATTCCCAATCTATAGGGGCACTTTGATGTGTGTGTGTGTGTGTGACTAAGGAAAAGACTGAAATCTGTGATGTTTTCTTTGGGGTTAGAAGTGATGGAGGTAGGTCAAAGGATTCCATTGACTGACAAGGTGATTGAGGGAAGATCCAAAAGGTTATGTTAACATGTTAAGGACACGCTCGTCCATCATGCTCCCAACAAACCCACGAGAACATCATATCTTCCCCTGTAGGCCAGTGGTTACGATGATGGCTGTTATACAAAGTAGTAATCAACGGACATATTTATATTTCAGCAAATGTGCGTGTGTATGACCGGCCGGATTCCATAGAACTGATCCATATATGTATATAAGTATCAAGTATGTGGGCAATACAGTAGGAACACTTACATTCTCAGGTCTCTAGCAATGTTATTAACCATATCTGTTCTTATTAGCCGTCACTTTAAGTATGTAGCACAGAGCAGTGCGCTCAGTGCATTACCAACGTCCTTACCTTTGAACGTGTATTAGCGTTTAATTTATTTTTATCAGCATTTCTAAGCACCAATTATGTTTCCACAACATATATTTTGCCCTTGATAAATGAGTTGTAACCACATTGCTAAAGAGCCTCAAGGTCAGCAGATGTCTGCAAAGATTAACATGTCTGTTGTTTGTCGTAACCTAGGCTGTAATCACCTAATAACGACCTGCTTGCCTCCTACACTCTTCCCACATATCAAAACCACACAAACCAACCCCAGTCATTTAATATTCTATGCAGACTGTGCAAAGGATAAACTTTGGGCATTATAAGGCCGTCACCTGCTGAACGCGTCCATATCGTACGTTGCCACTTCGTATGTTTATATTGGTTACCAATATGTATTCCACTGAGTTTAATGCCTTTTACATGAATTACTGGTCTTTGTACTAATATGACAGTTTATAGTGCATTCATATTACACATTTCAACCGTTTGCCTTATTTGTTTTCTGGCTTGAAGCAAGATTTGATTCATGTCGAAAGGATAAATCACGAAATAGAATGCAATAACCATCAAAAATAAATAAATATTTTCCTTATAACATATTTGAATTATATGTTCTTGTGAATATTTGAGGTGGTGAGGAAGATAAAGGTAATGGTTCACTGAAGGTAGAGAGAGGGAGACAACCCCTAATAATGACCATTCCCCTAAGCATCAATAACGTCCCTTAAGCAGTCAGTCATAGATAACACCAGGTTGTATACGGTCGCCTGATGTCTGTGGAGCAGTTCCCTTTCCTACATGACATGTTGCACGATCCAGCACCTAGTCCTCTCCTGGTCCTGCTCCAATGCGACCACCATCAGTCCCCACCAGTTGTCGATAGCATTCATGTCACATACCTTCGACGGCCAGTCTAGTAAGTAGCTCAATGGTCTGTTACTCGGAAAACCATCGGCCAATGTGACCTGCGATGTGGACAGGGCTGTTGTTCTAAAACAAAATTTAAAATCACAAAAATACCGCATACTTGTATATTGTTATTTATTCTATGCATTATGTGGTATCAAAAAGTCACTGATGGTTGTTAATGACAAATAACAGCATGAGAGATGAAGGCAGGTTAAAGGCATGAGATACAGGGGAGAGGAAGTTTTGAGTACCGGTCATTTCAAATACCAATATAGTTCAATACAGGTTTCCTACGCTCGATATTCATGAAATATTACGACTTGATGCTTCACCTACATTTAAACAGCCGACATTAAACTTTAGGGTAATAGCAACACCAGTAAATTTAATAATCGCAGTGCGTGTTCTATCTAAAGTAAAACAATTTCTGTGAGAAAACAGTGACTGTGGTTGACAGTGTATTCAGATCCCATGAGATATAGGATGGACAACAATATTATTGATGGATGGTCGCAATTACTGATTACCGTATGTGTTAGCTATAGATGACGGGAGAATAGCGGTATATAATAATAATATTAATAATATGTGGGGACATGTCATGTGCAAATGGATGAGGACTGTGGTGGAATTTATCGTAGATTTACGGTAATGATAGTGATGTGTGCTTCTGAAGAATAAAAAATGATGGAGGATAACTCTGACGGGGGAGGGGCGATGAGGGGGGGGGGGGGGATGAGGAAGAAGGAATATATGAGATTGGTCATTCAAGGACGTAGTGTTATTAAAGTTGCGATTTTTCACTTACCTGCATAAATACTGTCCTTTCTTGGTAGGGTAGAACCATCGCTTCCTCCAGTATCTCAAGATACTTGTCTGCGATGAAGCCCCCTTCAGTATCGGCCAGTTCCCTTATCCCATATAATTGAAGCCATCCCCAGATGTTGCAGGTGACGTGACCGCATCTGGCGACTTTGTAGACATTCTCCGGAGCGTGTTTTGTCTCACTAGCACGCCAACAATGTTGCCTTACGTGTGCTGGATGAAAAGGTTCTCATCAGAGAACATAACCCGTCACCAAAACTGCATATCCTCATGCACGTCTCGCCATGCGAAGCGTTGCTTCACCATGCGGCGTCGCTCGGTTAGTTTTTCTTTCTCAGCGGGATTCCTATAATGCGCGCCAGCTTTGTCGGTTTCGCAATGATATACAGGCTTAAACTTAGAGTTGCAGGTTATCCCGAAGAGCTACAGCATTGGTTTTGGAATCCTCTGTTACTGCTATAAGGATACGTTGATGTTCCTTAGCTGTGGTTTTCTTGGGTGCACATGACCTCGGACGATCTCGTAAATTTCCCTCCTCGAGCCATCTCCACCATTTGTAAACTGTACTATGCGGAACGTCAAGTTCCATTGCTATGTCAGGGCTGGACCGACCACCTCCCTTCATGCCGATAATTGTACCTCTGCGAGTTAGTTTATCGTTAAGGCGGTCAGTTTCCAGTGATGACAAACTTCCTACTGCTGTCGAATGTATGGACGGTTGGTTGGTTGTTTGGACTTAAGCCTATTAACTGCAATGCTGGGAGAATTTGAAGTCAATGGAGACAAAACGACCCCTAGATCTCTCACAAAAAGGGTGTCCTTTATCGTGCGATCCATCCGATCATATCAGATTTTTTGTTGAGGTTTCCTGCTTGTAATACCTAACAATTTTATCTGGATCCTATGGTAATGTTAACCTATCTTCACTTATCATGGCATTACCAATCTTTGTGGGATCTGCAGATTTAGACTTAATGTTATTTAGCCCTACGTCAATATTTTTAATATAAATGTTCAAAAGTTCAGGCCCAAGTACGGGCTTCTATCCAATTTCCTATGCACACAGTAATCCCCAAGGTTTGGACTTTATGCCTCAGTCTTAACGAGAGGGACTTTGTGGAATGCTTCCTGGAATCCAGAAATATCATATCTATTGTTTTTGTCTTGTTATGAGTATTGAATGATTTATGATAAGATGCAAGGAGCTTTGTAAGGCATGAGCTGCACCTTCTAAAACCATGCTGTGCATTATTAAACAGGCTGTGTTGTTCCAGGTCGGCTACAATTTTATCTCTAATAATTTTGACTCCAGAAGTTCACATCTAATTCATGTGAGGCTAATAGTACAGCAATGGCCAAGCAAATGTGGCCTCCTTTTCTGTATATGTAAGTGAATCTGTCAATCTCCAGTCCTGTGGGACTATTTCATCTTGGAGAATTTATTAGAAAAAGAGGTTAACAGTCTGAAAATTTCGTGTTTGATGTTTTTAATCACTCATTGATAGAAACAATCTGGACCTGGACATTTATTAGGCTTCAACTTATAGATTTATGTTAGTACTTCTCTAATTGTAATTGTAAACTCTTGTATTATGTGAGTGCTAGTCACCAATGTCTTAAGTAAACTCTTGTATTATGTGAGTGCTAGTCAACAATGTCTTAAGTAAACTTGTATTGTGTGAGTGTTATTCATTGTCTTAAAATTTTTGTCTTTGTTTTTAGCATAGAAACAAATAAAAAACTTTTATCGTCCACAATGGGTTCCCCATCCTTGTATACTATTATACTATTCCACTCCATATATGTTTCTTATTATTGATATATCTATAAAATCTACTTTATTTTGTTTATTTATTATACTTAATCGCCGTCTCCCGCGTCAGTGAGGTAGCGCAAGGGATAAGACGAGGAATGCCCAACCCACCCACATACACATGTATATACATGAACGCCCACACACACACATATACATTTCAACGTATACATACATCTACATACACACATATACATATATACACATGTACATATTCATACTTGCTGCCATCATGCACTCTCGTCGCCACCCCGCCACACATTGAATAACAATT
>JAUUDZ010039196.1:0-10776 GCA_032361705.1 Panulirus versicolor
GGGTAGTGCGGCCTTACCCGAAGTATGTGGAAGAAAATTCAGTGTACGAGGAAATATTTAGTTTTCTTTCCGAAGTCGAGTTTTCCCTACCAGTTTGTCATCTTGAAAACGAATGAACACCCCTCTATACCAACCCAGACTGATCCCTTCTGATTTAACCCCGTTCTTGGTGACTGAATGTCCCCGTATGTAGGTTTGAAAGATTTATAATTCACTTTTGTTCTGTGTTCACTTCTACCCTACTTAGATATTTGAGTAATATATCGCCCATTTTTAGTTAAAGGTCATATTGGGTAGTGTCTTCGTTCTTAGTTCAAGGCATGAGTTCTGTTGACCAGTTTTTGTCTAGCGGGGAAAGGCGGGAGTGAAGTTAATTGGGATTACATGCCGTATTTCTCTTTCTCAAGAATGACTACGTCACCATCAAAAACTCCTATCGCCAAATGGTCATTAGATTGGTTAGATACTCGCTCTATCATCATTCCTACACCACTCACATGACCTAGCAGCACTTTGTCCTTTCAGCATTGATCATTCTCCTGATAGGAACTACTAGGAGCCTTCCTAGAGGGACCCGTAAGGCATAAGCCAGTGTGCATTGTAGAGAATATCTGAGGAAGACTCTGCTTAACGACTGATAGTCTCTCATAGATGCACAGCCAGACCGTAGGGTAGATTACTCTTACCACTTCGCTGTTGAACAGTGAGGCAAAGCGGCGAGATGATCCGAACATAGCTCTCGCATCTGGCTTCGCTCTAGGTGGCCGTATTCATCATATGGCTACATGTGGAGCCGCCAGTGACACTATTCGTGTCACTTGCCATAACTCAATGACGTCGCAATCACACTTACCAACCCTACCAGACGACAGGAAGGGTAGGGTTCATTTTCACATCCGTCGCATTCGAAGGCAATTGTTGTCTATGATCTGGCTGTACTTTATGTAGAGGGATCGAGATGTAAGATTAAACATATAGACTAGAAACGCAATCTTCTTCACCCTTGCTCTTGTTTTAATGTAAAGTTGAAAGCAATACGTTGCTCTTCCGCAGTGAAGAACAAAGTGAGGAATGTTTCTTCCCTCCACTTGTTTCAATGAAAAGTTGAACCATAACATTGTTCTTCTACAGTAAATGGCAAAATCAGGAATGTTTATGCATAACACTAGTGGTAGGCTTCGGTAAACATTAAGCAATGCCACAAATGAAACACTTGCCTTTTCACGTAGAGAAGAAAGGCTTATACACACACACACACACACACACACACACACACACACACTCTGAGGTCGACGAGTTTTCATATCTGGCTGAGTATGAAGCCATTTTACGACTGTGATCATTACAGACACCAGGAGACTGGTGGGATGAGAGAGGTAGGGAGGGGGTCAGGCCGACTCACTGCGGTAAATAAGTAGGTCGAGATGACTCGGAGATACCATTCCCGACAGCCTTTGAGGAATTGGGCCTCTCTCTCTCTCTCTCTCTCTCTCTCTCTCTCTCTCTCTCTCTCTCTCTCTACTTTGCTGAATATTCGACAAAACCATGGGGTTTTGTCAGTCAAACTAGCGGCGTTTAATATTAAAGGCAAGCTAAGAAAATGCATGAAGGATTTATTTACCACCAAAGAAAATCAGTGTGTTCGTAAAACGAATGTCTGATGAGGAATACGTCCGCTCAGGATCAGCTTCAATATTACTTGGTCATAATGATGTCAGATAACGACGGAGAGGGTAAAAGATAGTATAGTCAGATGTTTTCTATTTTACACATGAGTGAGTAAGGTGAAATGATAGGATGAGATGAAGACAAAGAGAATGGAAAAGAAATGAATATAATTTCAGGAAAAGAGGAGATCTTAATGGAATTACCGATCAGACATCTGAGCAGGTGTGTCATAGAACATTTACCTGTGCATCGTCGGACACTCCTTGCAAAAGCTCAAAGAATAATCAGTGAACGAGAACTTATGAATATCAAGGAATACATTGGTAGGATAGTATTGTCAAGCCAAATACTGGAAAGAGAACTTTCACAACGAAAGCCAAAACGCTAATGGTAAAAACTGCTTTGTGTTTACATGAGCTGAGATTATTGAATATTGTTGTGCCGTATGGTCACCAGTCAAACAAAGGAAAATGAAACAAGTTAAAGGGAATTCAGAAACATTACAATCAAGATCGAGGGATTGGAACGTATCAAGGCCCGGCCTAAAGAGAGAAGAAGGATCTAAAAGTCTTTGAGAATGTGAAAGACTTTTCATTTAGAATGGGACGGGTCGTAGCTGTTAGGAAAACTTGTAATTATTAGTGAGACAAAGATCGCTCGAGAAAGAGCGTGAAGGTTGGAGGTAACAGTGAGTGGGTATGTGTGTGGTATATGTTGACTATAACTTATCCTGTATCACAGTTTTAATGAAATAGAAAGGAAGATCAGCAATACTGACTTGAATGGTGTAAGATTTATGATCGGATTTAGAGCAGTATCTGATCGCCTTGGAACCTCTATCTTTTGTTCTAGTTGAATGAACGAAACTTGGTAAATACTCTTGCAGTATTTCGACTTCGTACCGGGCACCACGCTAACACTCGTACGTCAGGATGGTAGTCTTTTCCTAGGCCGCTGCTGTTTGCCAGCCACCAGCTGTAGAACGGATTCGTTAGCATGGATCTTATAATCCTCTCGGGTATTTTTGCAAAGTTATTCAATGATCAGTTTGGAAGCCAAAGAGGGACAAAACTATCAAACACGCTGCAAATCTTTAGATCCCCCAGTGTGAGGATACGTCACACAAACTGTGACTCTCAATACATAAAAGACGTCCAAAGCTTCAACAGCAGTTTCTTGTGTGCTCTGAATGAACATGATTACTAATGAACTGGCAAACCAAATGTTGAACCATGTGCCTGGTTTTGCAGGCGAGGGTCACCGAGAAACGAGTAAGGTATACCAGTAGCCACTTTAAGACAGTAGTCAGTCCATGACTCTCTGTATCACAGATGGAAATCATTGTCAGTAATTTGCATAGCTATAAAAACATATGTATGTTGCGTTCGAATTTCTATAACTATCTGTATTGTGCAAGTCTCTCCAACACAGCTTCAGAGCGCTGAATAGCCTTAGATGCTCCAGCGCTTGGCTTATAAGCCTAGATTTTATAATCCAATCCAATCCAACACAGATTCATCAAGAGGTTCTGCATGTGGTAGTGTAGCCCACTCTGTGCCGTCTTTCACATGACCTTCAATAATCAATGGCCTCACGTGCTACTACGATTTTTTTTCCGTGTTATATGTCAGCGATTACACACGTACAGAGGGAAGAGTTGAACTGTCGCTCAGTTTTATCTACGAGTCATTACGTTCCACCAGATGTCGTAAACTAACTGATTTAGTGCCGAGTTGTCTTTTCCAACGAGCGTAGAATCTCTCACTGCGTGCGTAGGTTACCTGAGTACTTGTCTTGGGTGTTGCAATCCTCAGGTGGTGCAGCAGCGGTCCCTTACTTGTCATTCCTCTACGGGTGTCAGTCCCCCAGGTGCGTCAGTCTCCTACATGGAACAGTCTTAAGATACATGGTTGGCTAAGGTGTGGAACTTGATGTATGTGTCGTTCCCATATGTTAACTCACTGATGTGTCCGAGTTGTGGTGATTTGGCAAGCATGTCGGTCACTAGGGAATGCAGGCCTAAAAGGTGGACTTTAGTCCTAGTTCATGGCAGACTCCACGAATTTTAATCCCTCAAGTATGCTATTTTTCCGTGTGCAACAGTCACAAAATCCGTAATCCTTGCATGTTCCAGGTGTTTCAGAACTGTGTATTCCCCACGTGTGTTCCCCCCCCAAACGTGTGCCGCTCAAGATTTGAATCCATCATCTGGGAGCGACAGTCCCTCAGGGGTTGTGGCCTTTCGGATGTGTTGGCAACCGGATACATAAGTCCTCCAAGAGTTGTAATATCAGACTAGCTTTCATCCAGTGATATGGTAGTCCTCTTGTATATCATTCCCTCCGAGATGTATTGATCCCTCAGGTACGTCAGTTCCCGGAATGTATTTGCAACCCAGTCGACTTCGTTGTCCTGAACCTGTAAGTTCTCCATGTGTGTCAGTACCCTAGGTCGGTCATTCTCTCGGGCTTGTCAAACCCTCAGTTGCGTCAGCCTTAGGAGGTCAGCTCCTCTGATATTTGTCATTCAAGTGTGATGCGCCAACAGGTGGCTATGAAGACCAATGAAGGATGAGGAAAAGCGACTTGGCAATAGGCATACGGTATACTAAGAAGGACCTATATCATTTCAGAAGTGAAGGGAACACTTCAAACTTAATCTACCGAATTCTAAACAACAAGATCACTATACTTATGTCCAACGGCTGTACAGATGCGGATACCGTACATATCAACTTCTAAATAGGTAGCAAGTCACTCTTCCTGTGTTCTATGGCCTGTTGTTCTCTTTCTTTGGTCTTTTAAAATGTAACTCAAAGAATTTATTTAACTATAAATTGATGGAACCTACGCCGATATATCAGAAACTCTTATCAAGCATTTGCTACTTCTGTCTGTCGTCAGGTGAATTGACGTGTGTATTTCTTTTTTTCAAGAATCGAAATCATTAATTCATTATTTATGGACTAAGATCAGGGTCACATATATTAAGATTATCTGCTAAGGTTAGGTATTTTAAATTTCAAATATCTTATACAGAGAACTTTTAGTTATTCAAGAAAGTGCTGTAGAGCCTGATGGGTTAGTTAATTTTGAGACAAAGACCAGGATTCCTGGGTCTAAGTGTCAGTTCACCACTTCGAAATCAGGACGACAATACTGACTATTCTTGTCGACCGCTTCATATTTCATGTGTATGACGTCTGGAGGTATCTTCACCACGCTTCCTAATGTTATAACCACCAGTCTTGAGGCTTGAACACCCTCTTTGTGTTCTTGATAATTTCAAGATAATATTCACTGAATACATACATTTACTTGAAATTAGTAAAGCGAAGGTTGGCTCTTTGGTACGAAAGGCGGAGGCAAAAGTAGCAGAGAGGAGATATTTATGGTTCTAACGGCTGAGATTAATGCATGGTAGGCTGATAAACGCGTATATTACTCTCATCCCTTAAAGCCAGCCAGAAGTTCCAATTCAAGGACTAATGCAGTGCACAGGACTGAGCTCCCAGCCAATAACAAAGCTCTATTCCGCAGGCCTGCTCTCTTGAGTGTATCCCACATACCAAAAGATCCGACCTTGTCTTCGTTCTTAATATAATCAAAGTGTTGAGGGCACGTCCAGACATCGAAAAGAACGAGAAACTGAGACAACCACAAGGAGACCTGAGCAAACATATATTAAGCTCATCATTGCTAACCTGACTGGGAGGTGGTGGGCTAAAGCAGGGGTGAACATAGCGAGTTAATGTCGGCTTGGTGGTGGGTCTCACCTGACACTGTGGTGGGTCTTCGTGGGCGAGAATGTATCGAGCAAATCCTGATCGTCTGACATGAGTTTCTACTCTTACATCAGTGATTCTTATATATTCTTTAACTTCTCTTCGTCGCCATACTGAGAGTAAGGAAAACTGTTTCACCACTAAGTTCACTATTTTCAGTATTTTCTTATGTTTTTTTTAACAATAGATTTTCTTTTGAGTTTGATTTAATTGATAAAGTATAGGACTTCAGAATGCTAAAGCTTAAGAACAGTCTTCTGTATATTTTTGCTAGTGTCTGTGAGGAGCTTGTTACCAGCAAACGGGTGCAGTGTAATCTAACCATTAAACAGACTAGAGAGACTAATTTGTAATTACCTCTCGCTTAGAGAACACAAGATAACTGTTAATTGAATTCTTGATTGAAGAGACATGTTCCGGAAAGAGAAGTAATTGGCTAAGCGGCCAGCTGGCTGATTGGCTAGATCACCTTGAGTAGTCGCCTGGCCTTCTGGTTGGATGCCTGTAAAATCCAATGGCTTTGGATGGTAAGTTTAATGTTTCATCGAACAGGTGATTGATATGTTTGTCAGGTGGATGTATGGCTGGCTGGTGGGAAGGTTCATCTGGTTGCTAAGCTGGTTGTTGGTTGGTTGGCTTTCTGGTTGCTTTGATGGATAGTAGGTTAATCTATTGGTTGACTTCTTGTGACTTCCTGGCTAACTGATTAGTATGTTGTCTGGCTGAAATGGGGCTGGTCTGTTGCGTTGTTTTCTGATTGGTCCACGTCATAGGTAGGATCCTGATTGGACATTTGTTTGAAATACAGACTGACCAACTGTCTTGAAGAACGGCTGATTGGCTGATAAGTCCTTGTTTGACTGGTTGGATGAGTGGCTTGAAGGTTATCTAACTTGACGGTGAAATGCCTGGTTAAATGGATGGTTGGCTACCTCACTTGCCTTTTGGCTTATCTGTCAACAACTGTACAGTTTCGAGAGGTTTTTGTACCTACTATAAACCTTCGAATCCTAACATGAAGTACGCTGATACTGACGCTGTCACGGAGAAAAAGGCCTTTTTGGCAAGAGATTACATTGTGAATTACTAAGAGGCTCACGAATGTCTCGATTTTCAGTTCACAGAACTTCTAACAAATGTTACCTCACTAACTCCTACACACCAGTGCATATGAAAGCGCGCACACACAAACACACACACACACACTTACACTTTACATGTGGTAAAGGTAATCATAAGAAAATGATTAAACTTATAGATGGTATTGATAAAGAAAAAATATTCAGAATAAATACGATGGTGAATATGGGTCAATTACGTCATTTAGAACAGATTAGATATCTGAAATATTATGACAAATCTCAATCGCTGTGTACACATGAGGACACTCAATAGGAGCTGGGTAGAGTAATTCGAATCGACAAAGGTTGGATTAAGTTGTTGCTGATTATGATATGCTTCAACAGAGTAAAATTGATAGATGAAACCCTCTGAACCAGACAAATTGTTCCCATGGGTAGTGAAGCAGTGTGCGATGGAGTTCGTTGAGCCTTCAGAGGTCATATTCAAGAATCAGTATAAACTGGAATCGTCCCAGTGGCTTAAAAGGGTGCTGATATCGTTGTAGTATATTGATTAGGAGGTAAAGTCTCTGTACAGTAAACTGGGCATTGACTGTTATATTCAGGATGTTTGAAAAAAAAAGAATGTCGGAAAAGTCTATCAGAACGCATCCAGCACACAAGATTGTTGATTGGTGGGCAGTTTGGATTTGAAGGTGCGACAGATTTCTAACCAGGACTGGAAAAAAAACAAAAACTCGGAAGAAAGAGACGTGAAAAGCAAAACAAAAAAATTATGGAGAATAATAGGTTTATTTCGATTTTACAAAAATCACGTGACACGATGGCGCATTATAGGATATCAACAGAATTGACAAAGTAGGTTGATACCACTGTGGATTTAAAAAAACTTGAAGTAGATGTGTAAGTGGTAGATAGGCAAGTGCGGTTGTTGAGGTAAGGGGATATAGCTCTTCATCGTAGAAGGTAGCCAGTAACTGAATGCCAAATGGATCAGTTGTGGGACCTGTGTTGTTCTTGGTTTACTCTATCGACCTATCAAAGAAAATGTATTCGTGTCGTTTTCTCCACAGTTGATACGAGATTAATGGCACAAGTTGACGACGTGAAATACCGTGAGACAGTGTAGGAGAAAGTAGATGATTTAGCTTCCTAGCAAATTAGCTTGATCAAAGCAAGTGTCATGAACAAAAAAAACAGCAAGAGGATCAGAATGAACCTTTGTGAAACTACAGGCTGGGTGTGGAGAGTTTAAAACAGTAAGATTGTGAAAAATGCATATATAAATCACTATATCATGATGACGATACTGAGAAAATACCATCACTGGAAAATGCATCACTGGCAACCAACAAGATATCATTAAGGTTCATGTTAGAGAAATGCTCAGGAAAACATACACAGCTTTTGTGAGACTTCAAGTTGAACATATGGTGGATCTTAATGAAAATCCTATCAAAAAAGAAGCGTATCGATAATTGAGGAAGAGTGCGAACACTGACAATGAGAACGGCGACCGAATTAGAGGGGCTCTGCCTTATGAAATAAGGATAGGTTGAAAATACTGCAATTAAGATAAGAACGATAAGGAAATGAGAGTATCTTGCAGTAACGTACAAGATTCTTAATCGATTAACTAATCGAGGGGAAGGGGGACATTAGTTGAATCTCAAAATAGAAAACGGTGAGGAGCGATGAAAGAAATAGGATTTCGAGATCATATTTCTTTGATCTCTCCTCACTGTTTTCTATTTTGATATTCAACTCGTGTCCTTCTTATGTCCCAGCTTCTACGATTTTTTTTTATAAGTAAATCGACAAATGGAATTCGTTGTGAAAATATGGTTTGTGAAAGGAATCGGAAGGTTTTCAGATCGAGCCTTTTATAATGTATTTGTTGAAGAGGTAAGAGTAAATGAATTCAGAAGTAATGCACTCGCACACACACACACACACAAAAGAAAAACAAACATACAAACAAACAAAGGAAACACACACACACACACACACACACACACACACATACATACTCGCTTAAACAAACCGAACAAGAAATTACACAACTCTAACGACCAATTTAAACGTAGGACTGTCAACTGCAAATTTTCTATACTGAGTAATATACTGCCACTGAGGAAAAATGCAGGAGTCTTGATCTCACTTGGCTGGCTTTGTTTAATAACTGGATCTATAAAACCTCACTTGTGTTATGGTTCAGCACTTCCTTCGCTTCATATTAATTGTGGCTTATCTATTGCACCTTCATGTTGTGGAGTCTGAATGCTCTCTCTTTTTTTTCCTTGTTGTCGCGATCTAAATATACACACGGCCTGAGGGCAAGTTAAGATATTGAATGAACTAAATGAATATTAGATGAAATGTCGAAAATTATACAGTCATGAGGAAATGTGTCCATTTGAGTTTGTGTGTGTGTGTGTGTGTGTGTGTGTGTGTGTGTGTGTGTGTGTGTGTGTGTGTGTGTGTTTGTGTGTGCGCGCGCATTGAGTGTTTTTGTATATGTATTATATGTATATAATATTATCATTTTATCATGATACAACCCTAGAGTTATTTCCACGAGCTTGTGCAGCTTCTGGGCTACACTTCACACAGGAGGAGGCTAAGGTGGGCTTCCTTGGGGCGACGTGATCCTCAACGGAGGCATAACTCCTTGCAGCCGGAGTCTTCTAAAGCCTGTATATTCATGGGTATGCATGTGCGTGTGGTCAACTACTGTCAGTGGAGTGAAAGGTGTGTTGCTGAATTCCTCTGGAAGTCGGTATGATTCAGTTGCTGGAAGCTGAGGATGTTATAGGTACGGAACGCTACCCTTATTGCAGCTTTTGGAAGACCTTCATCGTACCTTTGTTGGTAACTGCAGATCGCACGGGTGTGGTAAGGTGTTCGTGATGCCGAAAAGCTTTCGATGTTGTTGGTGTTGTAATGTATGGCTACTAGATGTCAGTGTGGCAAGTACTTAAAGTTAGCCACGGTGAAGGCGCCCAGGTTGGACGCTACATATGATGTAGGTTCCAGACTTTACCGCTAACACCAGTACTGGAGGGTGATATGGATTGTGGTTGTTCAGCGGTCAATTTATCGCATGTGTTTTTAAAGGCTCCAAACGATGCAATTTTTTTTCAGGACTTAGTTATGGCGCAGGTGTTATTGAAAGTGCTAAGTACAGGTGTTGCTGTGTCATCGAAGATGTAGTTATCTGAAACTAGAGATCCGGGAGGTTTTAGCAGACGGTTCAAGTAACAGGTAATGGCATCGTTTGGTTCGCATAGAATTGATAGTTAACAACAGTATATAATGTCTCCTGGTGACAAGTGCTGAATATATTACAGGCTGACGATGATTCAGTGATTGGGGTGTTACTGATAGTCCACATAATGGAGAATGCCATTGATGGAAGTGTTAGAAGTTAGTCGCGGTACAGGTTTTTGGAAGTTCCTACCATTGTCAGTGTTGGGAAAGTCCCTCGTGGTGCAGATGGTTTTTGGGCGTGGGATTTAAGGTTATTAAAGATGCCACTCTCGGTAATTTCCAGTGTTGCAAGAGTGTGTATGGAAGGAGCTGGTGGTGAAAGGAATGGAAGTTACGAATGATGCAGATATCGGAAGTCACCAGTGCTGCAACTGTTGGAGGTATCTAGTTGGAAGTTACTGTTGATGCAAGTGTTGGAAATTTGTGATGTAATAGCTGGACGTTACTAGAATTGCAAGTGTTGGAAATTACTTGACATAATAACTGGGCATTACTAGAGATGCAAGTGTTGGAAATTTCTTGCGACGTAATAGCTGGAAGTTACTAGATATGCAAGTGTTGGAGATTACTTGTGACGTAATGGCTGAAAGTTATTAGAAATGTAAGTGTTGGAAATTACTTGTAACGTAATAGTCGGAAAATCACATAGTTCAAGTGTTGGAAGTTACTGTGTGGTTCATCCACTCTGGCTCATATTATTAGCAGAGTTCTCAAGTGGCTACCATCTACGCACACTCCCCAATCTGGTAATTTTCAGTCAGCTTTATTACGTACCAGAATGTTCTGGTGTCAGACGGGCTGATTTCTGAAGATGCTTTCTCGATGGAAGGGCGAAACATCCCAACCCTCTTCGAGTATCTCTTTATGTAGAGTCCCAGTAGATATCTGCTACAACAGTATGTAAAGCAAAATCACAAGTATCTACTTCTAAGCTGTTTAATGACATAAGTTTAAGACCTTATTCCTGCCTTA
>JAUUDZ010039218.1:0-10775 GCA_032361705.1 Panulirus versicolor
AAGAGAAACTACTGCCATAACGACATAAGACCGGCAAACATCTGCATCAAACACATTGAAAGGGAGAAACCCGATGTCACTCTTATAGACTTTGGACTGGCAACCTCACTCGGAGACGCAGTGTACGTGGACCTGGGCGTAGAGCGCGACAGAGAGTTCCCCTGGTTGGCTCCAGAGATGAAACGCGGTGACAGTTGTTCAGAAGGCTCTGAAGTGTACAGCATTGCCCATCTCGCCACAGAATTACTGCCGGTATGGGCGACAACCGATCATTTCAAAAACTGGCTCACCAGATGCCTAAGCATTGTTGTAGGGAAGCGCCCTTCGCTTTCTGATGGGGTTACTCAAGTTCAGGCACTCCTGAGATCGATGAAGGCTAGAACACGCAAAGGTTTGATCCGGCGGCCCAGATGTTGAATCTGTTCATCATGCTCGTTCTGGACACCCGTGAACATATGATCCCCATTAAGACGTTACACTACTTATGGTATCAGTTTTGTCGAAGCTGTCTTTGGGAGTGCAGGCTTGTGCTAGTAGAAGTATCTAGAAGGTCCTTGGACGAGGGAGGAATGAAGGGTGACTGATCCCAAATTTGTCTTGAAAAAGGTTATTAGGTTCAGTAGGGTTGAAGGACAAGATAATTGGGATGCAAGTTTGAGTGGAAATAGAAATGGAGAAAGTGAAGTGTTTTAGATATCTGGAAGTGGACTTAGCAGTGAATGGAACCATAGAAGCAGGAGTGAGTCAAAGAGTGGGGGAGGGGGTGAAGGTTCTGGAAGCGATGAAGAATGTAACGAAGGAGAAAACTTTATCTTGAAGAGCAAAAATGGGTATGTTTGAAGGAATAGTAGTTACACTTCCCACATTAGTGATGTAGTGCCAGGAACAGATGAAGAAATGGCCTCATTTGCCCACATTCTCTTTCTAGCAGTCATGTATAATGCACTGAAACCAAAGTCCCCCTGTCCACAACCAGGCCCCACAGACATGGTTTCCTCAAGTTACTTCCTATGTCCTGGTTCAGCACACTGACAGCAGGCCATCTCCTGTACACCAAATATCTCCAATCTGTTCTACCCCTTTCACACCTTACATTCTCTTGTGAGTTTAGGCATCAGTCCTTCAAAGCAGGTAACCAACAGCTGAGGTCAATGTGTAAATTTCAACGAATATCCTTGTCAGAGGTTAACAATTTATCAGTAAGAAGTCAAAATAATACTTAAAGAATGGCAGTGCAGTACTTACATTCTCTGGTACCCCGACTAAAGCTATCATTAACTTGAGCAAAGATCTGTTGCGTGAGGGCATTGAGTCCAGGAAAAAGCAACTTGTTGTAGGCATCTCGGCACGAATTTTGCACAGCTGTTCCCACCACTGAACCTACTGAACCTCCAAGATTGTCCACAAATGACTGAAATCAGATATATACATAAAATAAGAACTTGTTTAAAAAAAATTCATGGGTGCTCCAGTCTAGTTATAAAGATTACTATTAATCTAAATCCAAAGTTTCTTCCCTAAGTGTACAAGCATAACAACTCAAAAACTTTTTTTTATATCATTATATGAGCTAACAGTTGCATATTTCTCCATTCAGATGACTCACTTACCATACAATATCTCACCTAGCACCTTTTTCTTACCTGTGATCTTACATAACCATAACATCTGTACTTATCATGTCAGAGCTTCCAAAGACCTCTGAAAAAATCTTCCAAAAAATTTTGCTAACTAATCAGATCTCCAACTTTTCTAATACTATACATGAGATGTGCATTCATCAACACAGATTGCAAGCTTATGGCCTCCTTTCCCCTTACAGTCGTGATTTCCACATACAAAAATTACCATTATTTATTACCTTGATAAGGTGGGGAAGGGGTACAAATAAAGCAAATGTATGATACAAATAACAAATCACTAAATAAACAAATAATGGGCTTAATTACTCTAAAATGCTGGGAAGCTACCACCTGACTTCTGTACCTGCAAGCAGGGGCAATCCCAATTCAGTTACCACCTTACTTCTGTACCTGTAAGCAGGGTCAACCCCAAGTCAACTGCCACCTTACTTCTGTACCTGTAAGAAGAGGCAGCCCCAAGTCAGCTGCCAACTTACTTCTGTACCTGTAAGAAGAGGCAGCCGCCACCTTACTTCTGTACCTGCAAGCAGGGTATACCCCAAATCAATTGCTACCTTACTTCTGTACCTGCAAGAAGTGGCAGCCCCAAGTCAAATCTAATCTACATCCTTGTACTGCATTAAGCCACGTCAAATCAATTCAATATCCTTACATTGCACTGAAGGACTTTTAATCATATCTTTATTTCCACAGTAGACAACATAGTATAGGAAAAAAACACTCCCCAACTGAGTCCATCTCCAATGAAAGGCAAACTGAAAAGTATGAGAAAAAGATTGAGAGGGTGATGGTATGTACAGAGCATCAGACTGGGGAGGAACAGCATGGTTTCAAGTGGTAGAGGATGTGTGGATCAGATGTCTGATTTAAAGAATGTGTGTGCAAAGTATGTGAAAAAGACAGATTTGTATGCAACATTCATGGATCTGGGGAAAGCATACGAAAGGGTTTATAAAGATGCTTTGTGGAAAGTCTTAAGAAAATACAGTGTGGGAGAAAAGCTGCTATAAATAAAGAAGTTTTTATCATGAGTGTAAGGCTTATGTATGAGCAGGAAGAGAGGAGAGTGAATGGTTCCATGTGAAGGATGATCTGCAGCAGGGGAGTGTGATGTCACCATGTTGCTCAATTTGTTTATGGATGGGATGGAGAGGGAGGTAAATAAAAGTCTTTGAGAGAGGGGCGAGTATGCAGTTTGTGGGGAATGAGAGGGCATGGAAAGTGAGTCAGTTATTGTTTGCTGATGATACAGCACTGGTAGAGGATTCAAGAAATAAACTACAGAAGCTGGTAACTAGGTTGCTGGAGTCTCTGAAAGGATGAAGTTGACCATGAATATGAATAAAAGCAAGACTAGTGGGTTTAGCAGGGTTGAAGGACAGATGAAATGGGAATGAGGGACAGCTAAGATCCTATAACTAAAAGATGCACAACTTCAGCTTTTCCCAATATGGATATAAGGAATGTCATACCTAGTTTAGCCTCTGCTGACTGTAATACCATAAAGTCAATGAGATGTCATGAAATGGTGCCATGGCGACATGGAAACCAAAGGTAAAAAATGTGTCATCTACTATACTTAAGTCAGCTACACTTTCATCTGCTAGTGTATAAGATGTTCTAGTGGTACAATTGACCATAAAATGTTTAGTTATTGATGCTTAAATGCTTAAATCTTTAACACTGTATATTCATCATTCAATTATTCTCATTCTTTGCAAAAGGTAAAGATCTGGGAAGAAATTAAAAAAACCTCATTTTCACGTTTAATTACAAACTGTAAAGAGTATGAAGAAAAATAATCATAAATGTACAACCTTCTCATATTTCATGCTCCATGAGTGAGGATGGTCCTTCTGTTTAACTGTTTCATCATTATCTTGATAGTTCTGTAAATCCTAATTTTGCAGTAGTCTTCAACAATCAGGTCAAGGATATTGTGGCATTCTCGAAAAAATTGCACGAGACATATTTGTTCTAAAATGTTTTTTTTGTCTCTCCATTACTTTTGGCATATGGAACACTTGCAAATTTTCCTTCCATAAAAAATAAGGCATTAAAAACACTATCTGATGGGACACATAAACTTCCTAACTGTACTACATTTTCTTGTGCTTGAAATATGTCATCCATTTATTATATGAAAGCACACAGATGAAGTGATTACAGAATTATGGCAATTGTTGCAGCTTACTTTCATTTTAACTTTTCTGACAATGAACTTCCCAATACAATTGAGAACGTTCTTAACAACACCAGCTGGGTCAGTTGTGAACTCTATCTCCTTTGCTGAAATAATTCTACCTCAAACAGAAAAGCTATAGCTGCACATTCAGTGGTAAGCTTTTTCAAATGTATGTGCATTCCCATCATCAATATCAATTTTGATGACATAAAAGTGATAATCAAGCAAGAAACTGTCCTTATGTTGGACTGCCAAACAATTGCAAGATTATTCTCCACCTAGATACCTGTAACCCTACAGTGCAATACTGGTTTGCTTTCCCTCTTCTATAAGTATTACCTTGGGCTTTGCTCCCAAGAGCTGCTGCTTGTATGTCCTTGACAATAGCTAAACAATGCAATACACAGCCAGCTGCTGCATCACATGATTACTGTGTGGCTATCAACAACTCAAAGGTGGGCTGCCCTGATAACTATTTCTTTCCCTACACTTCTAAGCTCTAGAACTCTCTGCCCTCTCATATCTTTCCCAATAACTGTGACCTGTCTTTTAAGACAGGTTTTTCACTTCCTCCAAAATTCTTAGATACTTTCCATCATCCCTTCCTTTAGCCTTTCATTAATCTCTCTAAATTTCAATTAAGGCCCAGCCTTGATGTGGACTTTTGTCAAATGCCTTAGTGCCTATATCAATTTCTGGAACATTTCTTCCCCATCTGTACTTTACTGATCCAGCCCATGGCTCAAGGAATATTCGGAGCATGAAATACAACACAAGATCAAATTCATGTGCAATCATCTTAATTATGATTATGTGATGACAGGTTCAAAGCCTTCATTATCAAATATTACTTTCATTTACCTCAGCACTGGACTTTAATAGTTATAGGGACTCTATTGTTGTGGCCATCCTCTTAAGGGAAGTTGCTAGAGAGAACAGGTGTCAAAGAAATAGATGGATACCATTTATTTACTTGCATAGGCATGGGAGGCAGTAACAAAGTCAACACAGAAAAAATGCATGGCTTACATTATGACCATATTCTGTGTTTCGCGAGCATGAGATCAACAACTTTAAAGTCTTCAGAGCCTCAAGAGAGTATAAAAAAGCAGCAGTATAATTATGGCATGCTACAGGTGTGAACAGTCAGGTGTGACAATGAAGCATCTGTGATTGCCCAAATGAAGGATGAAGAGATTATCAGCATGGTTACAGACCACACAGAGGACAAGCACGTGGACTGTGATAATAACTGTAAAGAACAAAAGCAAATCATAAACATGGATCATGGGAAAGCAACTCGAATACAGATTATGCAGTGCATGGAACAAAGTAGTTTCATCATCCAGCAAGAAACAGTAAGTGTGTACCAATACCAACAGATATTATCAAAGGACAACAAAACTTTTTAAAGGAACAAACTCTTCATGAAATGTTTCATCGAGTTTCAAAGCACCGTAAACATCCAAAATGCACACCTCCGACCCTTTCATTGGTACCTCATCCTATTGAGCCACAGTCTATCTATAATGACCTTCCAATACTCCATGCTCATATGTAGAGTGTGGTTGATAAAGCTGAAGAGGGTGTGCTGAATTGGTTTGAAAATATGGAAAGAATGAGTGAGGAAAAGTTGACAAAGGGGATATATGTGTCAAAAGTGGAGAGAACAAGGAGATGGAGTGAAAAAGATTTTGAGTGATCAGAGCCTGAACATGCAGGAGGGTAACCGGCATGCAAGGATAAGAGTGAATTGGAATGATTTGGTATACAGGGGTTGACATGCTGTCAAAGGACTGAACTAGGGCACATGAAGTGGCTGGGGTAAACCATGGAGGGATCGTGGGGCCTAGCTGTGGATAGGGAGACATGGTTCTAGTGCATTACACATGACAGCTGGAGAATGTATATGCATAAATGCAGCTTTTCTTCACCTCTTCCTGGCACTACCTTGCTAACAAGGGATACGGCAATCAAACATGAGAAAGACTGGAAGAGCTGACACAATTTAAGTATTCAAGAGTCATCTTGGGTAAGTTTGGTGATATGGAAGGAGAGATACAGGAGAGAGCAGTATAGGGTAGAAAAGTCAATGGGCCCCTTAATAGAATAATGGAGGTGAAGAAAGGATTAAGGGACAGCAAAGTCCTCCCACTCTTGACCCATGCTGCTTAAACATGGACATGGAAGGAGTCACAGTGGTCAAAAATCCAGGTTGTGGAAATGAACCAATACAGAGAAGCATGCAATATGACTAAATGAATGGAGAAAGATATGAGGAGGCATATCAGGGATATGATGTGGTAAGGAATGTAAAGGGAATGAATTGTGGAGTGGCAGAGTGGATGAAACGCAATACTTTGAGGGGGTTTGGGCACGTGGAAAGAATGCAAATGAGGAGTTTACAAGAAGAGTGTTTGATAGGTCGATTAGAGGGGTAGTTGCGAGAGTAAGATCAATTGTGACTTAGCAAACAGAGTGGAAGAGTACTGGAGGGAGAGCAGTGGTGGAAGAATGCATGGAATGGTGTATGTGAGGGAGGCATCTAAGAACAGAGATAAGTGGAGGCTCCTTTGCCATGGCCACACTCTTGATAGTAGTTCCCAGAGATTGCAGGTATAAGAGATATAGAGAGGCAGTTGAATTTAAGAAAGGGGGTGACTATGTTGTTGATTGGCCGATAAGGATATTCAATGTACGTATGGATCATGGTGAGGTGCCTTTCTACTTTTACTCATTCTCCTAAACTCTCTCCCTAGTTTCTGGAGTCTGCCACCAAAGACATCTGTAATTATAAAATGATTCACCTCCCATTCCCCACTCTTCAGGCCATCCCTTGCCCAAAGACTCTTGCATTTCCCTCCTTCTAAAACAGATACAGTGACTTCAAGCATTCTTGACATAGACTTACCTTTATTGGGAACCACACACCCTCCTTCCATCCCATTAACACATGTGCCTCGCTCTCCAAATGAAAAAAAAATTCCTCTGCATTTAGTAATTCATTTTACCCAATATACCCACAGGACCTTTCACAAGCCATTTCCATCTGCCTGATCACACAATTTCTCCAAATCCATAAATGTCATAGACATGTGACTCTTACTCCAAGTATTTCCAGTACACAATCTCCAAAGCAAACACCTGGTCCACACTTTAAACTCTCCTGAAACAACATTCTTCCTACCTAGAGATGTTCTGAGTGAGACATTACTCCTTCTCAATTGCCACTCTCTCATACTCCTTACCAATTATACCCAACATTTGTACCCAGATAAAAGAAAGCAAGATAAACTAGAAGCAAGTGCATGAAATTTATTCTTTTCAACTACTTTTGACATGTTGGAAATGAAATATCTGAAGACAACTTGTGGTCTGAGGTGGTTTGAATGAGTAAGTAATGAAAAGGTACGAGCGATATGTGGTAATTCATAAAATCTGGTTAAAAAGCTGAAGTGGGTGTGCTGAAGTGGTTTGGATATACAGAGAGAATGAGTGAAAAAAGGTCGACAAAGAAGATATGTGTGTCAAAAGTGGCGGGAACAAGGAGAACAGGGAGACCAAACTGGAGATGGATGGATGGAGTGAAAAATATTTCAAGTGACTGGGGCCAGAACATGCAGGAGAGTGAAAGGCATACAAGGAATAGAGTGAATTGTGATGATGTAGTATAGTAAGGTTGACAAGCTGTCAACGGACTGAACTAGGGGATGTGAAGCATCTGGGATAAAACCATGTAAAGACTGGTGGGGCCTGGTTGTGGAAAGGGAGCTGTGGTTTCAGTACATTACACATAACAGCTAGAGAATGGATGTGAGTAATGTGGCCTTTCTTCATCTGTTCTTGGCACTATCTTGCTAATGTGGGAAACAGCAATCAAATATAAAAAAAAATCTTTCACAAGTACATTCACTGGAGGTAGATAATCTTATGTGAAGATGGCAGTTTCCAATTAAGCTATAATCCAAGTATCCAACTCAAGGAAAGTTTAGTTCCACTTGCCAGTTGACCTCTGGCAGCTCAAGAGAGCCACAGACACATGTCCAACCCCTTGAAGGTTGGATGAGGTGTGCGAGAACATTCTCAGACAACTGTGTTAGCTGTCTTTTTTAGTCTTAAATCCCAGAGCCTCTGCCACATCCTTCATCAGTTATGCTTTCTTTGGCATCTATTTTCCATAAAAGCCAGTCTCATCACAGTTCCATACATGATCTGCAAGACTTTTCTCCATTATAATAATCTGTTTTTCCACTTTCATGCAATCTTCACCTTGTAGATTAGCTTTTGCAGCCTCATCAAACAAAATTACATTTCTCAAGCAGACACATCTGAAAAAATCATTGGCTAGTCAGATACAGGTACACCACCAAATTTCCGGCAACTGATGGTTTGGCACCTACTTTAGTCCAGACAAAATTACATAAGGGAACTTGAAATTACTGCAGCCACAAGACTAGTTTACTGGGCAGCCACAGATGGCGTTGTGTGTAGGGCACGCTTATTTACATTCTTAATACTGCACTTGGTGGTAATACCATAATTCTGTGAGATTCTTAGCTTATTTTGCTTAGATTTAACCCTAGCTATGGCTTCTAAGAAATATGAGGGTGTCAGTCGTGGTGTCAAACGTAAACACCAGTCTATACTGATCCAAGATAAAGTAGAACTGTTAAAAAAAATGGACCGTGGTGTTTCGGTGCATAACCTGTGTGACATCTACAGTAATGGTTTATCAACTGTTTATGATATAAAGAAGCAAAGGGAGAAAATAATGAAATTCTATGCAAACAGTGTTCCATGAAGCAAATGGCGATTAGAAAAACTATGAAGGATGTTAAGAGTACTGAGCACGACCAAGTGATGATGGAATGATTTCAACAGCATCGGAGTGATGGAGTGGACTTGTCAGGAAGCATGATATAGGACCAGGCTAAGTTGTTCCATAAAGAAGTTAAATTACAACATGAGCATGATTATAGTGAAGGATGGCTTCAAAGATTCCAGAAGGGTCATGGAATTTCCATGAATAAAGTGAGCGGAGGAAAGAGGTCTGCAAACCATGAAGGAGCTGCCGAGTATGTGGATGAATTTGCAAAACTCATAGCTGACGAGCACCTCAGTCCTGAGCAGGTGTATAATGCAGATGAAACTACATTATTCTGGCGATGCACGCCTAGGAAAACACTAACAACAGAAGATGAAGAAAACCCCACAAGATTCAAACTAATGTACTATTGTACAAGTACCTGTATTTCATTTATCAAAAGTATATGGTGTGGGAGGTAAGTTGCTAAAAGCAGTGAGAAGTTTTCATCGAGGATGTAAGGCCTATGTACGAGTAGGAAGAGAGGAAAGTGATTGGTTCCCAGTGAATGTCGGTTTGTGGCAGGGGTCCATGATGTCTCCATGGTTGTTCAATTTGTTTATGGATGGGGTTGTTAGGGAGGTGAATGCAAGAGTTTTGGAGAGAGGGGCAAGTATGCAGTCTGTTGTGGATGAGAGGGCTTGGGAAGTGAGGCAATTGTCATTTGCTGATGATACAGCTGATTCAAGTGAGAAACTGCATTAGTTGATGACTGAGTTTGGGAGTGTGCATAAAAGCAGGAAGTTTAGAGTAAGTGAGAATAAAACCACGATTATAGGATTTAGCTGGGTTGAGGGTCAAATTAGTCAGGGTGTGAGTTGGACTGGAGAAAAATAAAAAATAAAGTGTTTTAGATATTTGGGAGTAGACATGGAGGCAATCAAAAACATGGAAGAGGGAGTGAGACACAGGGTGGGCAAGATGAAGGTTCTGGGAGCAGTGAAGATTGTATCGAAAGAGGATGTTGTCTGGGAGGGCAAAAATGTGTGCGTTTGAAGATATTGTAGTTCCAACAATGTTATAAGAATGCAAAGCATGAGCTATAGATGATGTGAGGATCAGAGTGGCAGTGTTAAAAATTAAATGCTTGAGAACAATAAATGGTGTGTAGTAGTCTGATCATGTAAGTAATAAAAGGGTAAGAGAGAGGTGTGGTAAAAAAAAAAAGTGTGGTTGAGAGAGATAAAGAGGTTGTGCTGAAATGTTTTCGACATATGATGAGAATGAGTGAGGGGAGGTTAACAAAGAGGATACGTGTCAAAAGCGGAGGGAACAAGAGTGGGTAAGCCATACTGGAGATGGAAGAATGGAAGGAAAAAGATTTTGTGTGATTGAAACCAGAACACACATGCACGAAGGGTGAAAGGCATGAACAGAATAGTGTGAACTGAATGCTGTAGTGTACAGAGGTTGACATTGTCAATGCACTGTACCATGGCATGTGAAGTAGCTGTGGTACACTATGGAAAGGTTTGTAAGGCCTAGTTGTGGACAGGGGAGTTGTGGTTTCAGTGTAATGCACACATAAAGGAGAGATATCAGCAAATGCAGCCATTCTTCTTTTTCAGGCACTACCTTCCTACCACAGGAAACGGCAATCAAGTGCAAAAAAAAAAAGTTTCTCTCTCTTGAGACTTCATGCTGATTGTGCAGTACAATTCTGAGCATCAAATTACACAATGCATGTAAATTATCTAGAAAGTAAAACAAGGAGTGAAAAAAATGATACCTGACAAAAATTTTCCCTGAGAAGAGATTAAGAAAACTACATTTGCAATACCATGAAAGACACATTAAGGGTTGATGTGATCAAAGTATACATCAGGAGGAGAGGGTTAAAAAAGATATCAACAAAATAGAGTGCAAGTTTCCACTTTACAGAGAACTCACAATAATGGTTTTAAACTTGATTAATACATACTATGTATTTTCTATTCATTTTACAATACTTAATCGCCGTTTCCCGCGTCAGCGAGGTAGCGCCAGGAAACAGACAAAAAAAATAGCCCATCCACTCGTGTGTGTATATATATATATATATATATATATATATATATATATATATATAGACATATATATTTAT
>JAUUDZ010039228.1:0-10775 GCA_032361705.1 Panulirus versicolor
AGTCCACGGGGAAAATGAAGTCAATTTCCTCGTGGACTCTTAAGAATATACTTGATCACGCGCAAAATTGTGATCGTTTCCAATATATATACATGAAAGCCGATAGTCTAGTGCAGTTTACCCTTGACTCTAACCTTAAAACAGAATATAGATCGCACACAAACCTTTCACAAGTTTAAAGACGTATAACTTTCTTATTTTCCTCCATGAGCTTGAGACACAGTTCTTTACCTTCACAAACGTGCAACTACTGTGGCTCTGTGGTTGCACTTCTCCTTATGAACTAGGTTATCGTTGCCTTATCATATCATCTATAGTTTCTTGAGATTGGGCGGTGTTCATTACAGTGTCTTATCTATTGGGCACAGATGGCGCCGTCTGTGGGACCAAAGGTATTTGATACAATCCTTTATTTCTGGTAGTCACTATAGCACAGAGCATCTAATACCATTTGGGTATAACTTGATGGTTAGTTACTAAATCCTTTTGGCTTAAAAGTACCATACAGTTATTATGAACATTAATAACCTTTAGCTGTACAATAATAAAGGTAACTGAGACGGCTCTTCACCATGGCATTATAAACAAAGCATCAAATGATGCTGACTATATCGGCTCCATACCATATTGGAACCAACTCTGGGGAAATATTACTCCCGCTCCAGGCCGGCAGCTGAGTAAGAAGTCTTCACTGACCCACACTGTAAGCTTGCCTAAAAGCAAAAAGTCATACCCCATGGCTGACCCCCACCACACAGCTGATCGAGCGAATGGGTCACATCATTTATCCTATAAATTATTACAGCTGGTTCCCCACGCGGATGATGTAGGTAGGGTCAGAGGTGTATAGTATACCTTCCACTGAGGTAGTAGCTTGTTTCTATTCGTAGGAAGGAACACTAGACCCTCATCTCCAGTTTGTAACTTCACAACTTCGTCCCCCCCCCAACACACACACACACACACACCTTTTTATATCAGTGTTACCTCTAAACTTCTTTCATGTGATACTTTATAATCTTCATTTTACAATTCTTATAACTTTTTACCTTGAATTAAGCTTTTAGCCACAGAGAATTTCATTTTGAATCATGTTTAGAATTTGACAATAAAGACATCTTGTTCTTTCAAAAGCTCTTCCTTGCAATGGAAGTGACTGCTGGAGCTGACGGTGGTTCTTGGTCGTCCCCCAGCTCACGAAGAACTTATCTAGAGTCTTTTCACTGACCTTCCATACAGTAAGTAACACGAATACCGCCTTCCAGTGTTTTGCCGAAGCCCTGCCGGTCAATATAGAGAAAACGGTATTGGACCATTTGACCTCAGACTGTAGTCAAGGAGGATTTTTTAATAATCAAACGACAACAATTGGACACCAAAGTAAGGATGATTATCACTTGAGATCCAAGTAGGATCATAAAACATGTATACAATAATACATTTTATTTTACATGTATATCATAAGCTGGTCAAAGAAGAGGATACAGAGTTCACAAAAGATCCAGGTAGTGTGGGCTTCAGTGACTGAAATATGTCATAGGTTATGTGATATTTATGAGTTTCATTTCTTGTTTGATACCACTGGGTTTTCATAGTTTGGTAGAGTGTCTTTTCATAGCCTGCTTTTATTTACATAGAGGGAGCCTTCGAGGTGATGGAGAGACATCAGTCATGTGAGTAAATTTATGTTAAGAATGATAGGATGTATATTTTAGTTTTACCTATAACTTATTAAGTAATATTTTACTGTAGCTAAGAAGTGTTACATTCTTGTTTCCGGACTATACCTTAGGATCAAGCTGAGTCAAAGCTTGGAAGGCAGCAGCCAAGTGTTTCCATACCACCAAAGGTTACATATTGAGAAAAGTGTTCACATGGTTAGGACGATATAATGAATCATTATTCTGTTTACATGGTATGTGAAGTTTACAAGTTGTCCAACTATGTTGGTTCCATTGGACGCAACTGGTTCCAGGCAGACTTGCATCTAAACTGCTTTATGTTTACTCGACTTTTCCTTAAAGCTAAGGACATGTAATCCATGTCCAGAGTGGTGTAAGTAAGGTTAAAGTCGTTAAGTTATGAGACAAAGGAATCTGTCATAACATAATCATCGTCTGCTTCTAGATTATAACCTTAAGAAGGAAAAAAAAGAATTGCGAAGTATTCCATTCTAAGCCAGTTTTTTGTTTTTTTGTTCATTATTACGTGTTGATAAGTGAATTGATTCATTATTTTACTTGCTACGTTTCTTGTCATTTTATAGAAATCATCTGTATAAAGAAATATCGACTTTCAGTGACATTTAATCTGAAAGTTTGTGTGTGTGTGTGCAACCCTTTCTGGACGGAGAGTCCACACACCCATACACACGGCAGAACTGTGACGTTGATGTGATAAGGTAAGAAAGGATTATGTTTGTCAGTCATGCGTTAGTCACATAATGAGTTAGTTACACGTACACGGACGCCCTCACAAACGTTTATGAGTGACCCAACGAACTATTATGAGTGAATGTAAACCCATGTATGTGTGAGATATCTTATCAGTGATACTATAGTCGTACATTACATTGCGTCATCGAGTTAGTTATGTAAGATTTTAATCAAAGAGTTTCTTACTTAAATGATTGTAGGTTTTGTCTCAAGGTGAGAAATTGTATATATAATTTTCGTGAAGTCGGTAGTTAGTGAGATCAAAATATGATATACAGATTATGATATTCACAAAGCCAATATATTTCCTATATTTTGAGTAGGGTAGAGTCTCAATGTCTGTCTTTTATCAAATCTAAGATCCAGAATGTTGTGCTGGATGAAAAGGCGTCAAGCCATCCTTCCTGGACCGAGCGTTTCCAAGTATCCTCACCGGCAGTGGCCAGTTCAACACTGGTCTGTCTGTATTTGGTGAGGTTATGAGACTTGTCGCCCCTCGTGTCCTGTGATGTCACGTTATTTATCTCATCAGCAACGGCATTTCATCAAGGCTCATTGAATTTTTCTCCCCATTGTTTTTTTATTATCATTGCTGCTACATTGTTGTCCTTTACGGTCGATAAGAATAATGTATAGGAAATATTTGCATTGAGAATGTTGCTGATATCAATGTGTCTCGCATTTCTTAAGACAACTTTGTTCTTACTGAAGCCAAGACATTGTTGAATTTGGAGACCACATTGTAATCATGATAAGTAATAAGTAATCTTTTGGTTGATCAGGCATTATTATATTATTATTGGCACCAGTGATCTGTGTTATGATACAACAAGCGTCCCTCATGTTACATACTTGAATCTACAGTTACATTATGTTGCGTTAGACTGCCTCGTTGAACGTAGAATGGAAGAGAAAAGTTTCTTGTATAGATTTATAATAGGCACCCCAAATGAAATTTCTTCTACATCCATGTTCTTTGTTCATTGAACGCAGTCCCTCACAGGGCCATGGGGGTCTGAATCATTCAGTGACGGTAGGTTTCGATACGTCTTATGCAATTAGTTAATTGTATTTACAGTTATATTGACGTGGTTGTTGACGTCACGGGCAGTAAATGGTGATAATACTTAATGCTAAATACATATTTGCTTATCGTAGAGTCATTACGAAGTCTAAATTCCAAATCATTTGCCAGGAGATTCGAGTCGTTCGAAAGTCAAATGAGCGACACGTTAATGGTCATTTATTTTCTCATTTTCTGTGTATCGTTTGACTGTTTCTTCTAAACTGTGCGTATGTAGAGGCAGCACATACGACACTGATTATGTTAGATATAGTTTTGTACCATGATCACTACACTTCATCATATGATAATGAGATATTTGGCAACAATTCTGGATTATGGAGTATATCAAATTCAGTAATGATTATGCTGAACTTAACACCAGAAAGTTATTCTTATTTTGAGTTATGACGCATTTGACGCTATGCTTAGAGTGCGGAGCAGTTATCAAAAAAACTTGGGGTTAAGGATCACTCAAATTAAGCAAAACTATGAAATTTTACGGAATATGAAAGACTTTAACGAGGTGAAGGATGTATACGTGGTCGTGGATGAAAGTGAAAATTTAGACATACATGTAGACCAGAGGTTTGAGCCACAGGTTGACTAGGGAATGTTGGACTGTGATCAGGGTCTGTACACCATACAGAAGGGTGTGTGGAACCTCATTGGTAGCCTCGTCTGTGGAAACTTTGACACTCAGTTTGGTGAATGGAGCAGAGGACGATGACCAACACCATATTATCCGTGGAGAACTTAGACTGCTGACATTAGATCTGCACTGTTGACGGTGGCACATAAAAAATACATAGAACATAATACTAAACGTCACCTGTGGAGCAGGGTACATAATACTAAAAGTAATCTCTGTAACATGGAACATAATACTAAAGGTAATCTGGAACATAGAACACAAAGTATCATCAATGATATACAACAGAACAATGAATATAGTAAATGTAGACTGTGTTGCTCAAGATGGTCTTCACAGACGACCCCAATACCAAACGGCTCAATAATGATGCTAATAACCTCAACATAAAACGCCTGGACGTACTCACTACAGCAGACATCTACTGATGACTTGAAACTGTCCAACATGATCACTGAGCTTCAGATCACACATACTGAACACTGACTCCCGGGCATAAACCAAAGACTCACAACTGTAAAGCAAAGACTCACATGTATAAACCAAAGACTCACAACTATAAACCGAAGAATCACAGGTATACACTTAAGACTTACAACTATAAACCAAAGACTCACAACTATAAACCAAAGACCCACAACTATAAACCAGACACATCTTTAAACCATAAGAGATACGCTCAATGAAAGTTCTCGTGATGGAGATCAGGAGGCAGGTGAAGAGGGGCTGGATGTTAAATGCCAGGTGTTGAGCTCAGCAGAAGACATCAGTCTGAGCAGCAGAGCCAGACGACAGAGTAACAACATACTGGAAAGTTCTCTCAAGACCGATGGATCAAGTATAGTCTACCATTTCCTCCCAAGGTTCACTGGATCAGTGGCAACTAAGCTCCTCAGTGATACACAACCAACTTATTAGATAAATAACACACAATCTCAGAAGTAAATGGGACTCACAACCTCACAGGTAAATGGGCCAGACGTTAACCAAAGATATACGACCAGTAGATCAGGTTGAAGAGGATAACGAGGACGATGAGGCTCAGACGAGAGGCACTAATGAGTCTTTTGGTCGCCTTGTTGATGTTTGTGTAACTCCTGTTGCTGGAGGAGGTCGGGCTTTCTGGGGAGAACGGCAGCACCTTCGTCGGAACGGGGAGGGAAGAGGCGGCCAGCCCAGGGATGGCGTCCCCTAGGGAGTTGTCGATGATGGCGTGGAAGATGATGATAATGAAGCTCATCACGATGCAGAAGAGGAGCCACACGTCCACCATCTTGAAGTACGAGGTCTTAGGCAGCGACGCGGAGACCTGGTGGTGAGGGAGAGAATGACTGACCCACCAGTTGTAGCTGGAAGGGACGTAAGGGAGGATGAGCAACCCAGAGGGTGAGGAAAGGGACTGAGGTGCCCAGAGGAAGGAAAGGGGTGGAACCGGTGTGGAAAATGTGTAATGAATGACCAAGTGACGAATACGAGAGAGAGAGAGAGAGAGAGAGAGAGAGAGAGAGAGAGAGAGAGAGAGAGAGAGAGATTCATTAGTGAGTGCACAGATGTCAGGACGAGTGACGGGGTTGTGGTTGGTTCCTCTGTTTATATTACGAAAAGAGAGCGTGGGTTGGATGCATTCAGTTATCCGGTGGCACAACGGGATATTTGATAAGCGTGTGAACAATACTGATATTATTTTTACCGCTGAGGGCAACGTGGGTAATTCTTAACGCCATCACCGAATCAATACATCATCACCGAATAGACGATTTTCCCGCGTACATACTATATAATAGTGACCGTGGGGCGGGGGATATGTAGTGTATTACTCCTTGTTAGCTCGTGTTAGTCCTGTGCTGATCCTGCCATTATTATTGACATCAGTTTTGTAGAAAATTAAAGATAATCTTCTTATGAAAATAATAACAGGACTAGTTTTTAGCCCCTACCCAGCACAAACACTAGATGCTGAAAGATGTTTTGACCAGCTGCTGGAAATCTATGATGAACTCTGATGACAGTGAGGAGCTGATGACAGTGAGGAGGATAAACCACACAGGTATCAATGTAAGGTGAGGCTCTTTCCACAAACTCCGGGCGCAGCCCCGACTTGGGTTGACTCTGTAGTGTCCTAGTGTACGGAAATCAGTTGACAAACCTACCCACGGCGAAAAGAGATTTAACTCCTGATAGAAATGACCATCTCGTTGATGATAATGTTCAAGATAGAGAGAAAGATAATTTAACACATGGGATCACCAACTTCTGAGGTCACTGTTTATGTTGGTCAACACGAGTTACCAGATTTTTAGACGAGTAAATTGTACTGATCTTCACGTTGATCTTGACGAGCAAATGTCAGTTGACGTGGTTAAGGAAAGCAGCAACATTCATCAGTTGAAGAACAGACGCTTAATGCATCTCTTCATATCCACGATTGACATAATTTGCGTCTCCTTAGTCGCAATGACAGTTTGTAAGTCCTGCTCTTTGAAGAATTGATATGTCTTTCCACTCTCACCACACGAAGTTATGAGTGTTGATTCTCCCCCACAACCACTGTGGTTTATTGCTGTTTCAATTCCTTTCAATTTATGCCAAATGTTATGATGATTAATGCTTGGGTTGTATTGTTGAAAACACTGATACAATAGATAATACCCAAGTGTACATCTGAGATTGTATAAGACAGTGGTTATCTATACATACGTGTATAGATAATGTATACTGAGAAATGAGGGGTTACATAAAAGACCATCATTATCAGGCTTATATACGAAGCTGGTGGCTATCTGCACGTCAGGGAGGAGATTAACTACCTCTATCAAAGATGATTACACGTCAGATAGTGGCCATCTATGCCTTATGGGCTATGAATAAGAAGCAGGCTTTATAATATGGAGTATAGTATGTATACATGGTAATGGCTAACTTTGCATCACTTTGTAAGGTATTAATCAAATGTATGAGTTTGTTCGAAAGGTATGGCCAGCTAGTATGTGAGGTAATGACTAGTTATACATTTGAGGTTGTATGTCGTGATACGAGAGGTCGTACATAAGCACAACACTAACTGATTGAGTGCAATGTTCACCTCTGTTCTTCCTAATTCTTACCGCGGTGAACACTTGAAGTAAATTCACTCAACCAAAAATAGAAATGAAATGATCATGTCATATTCTCATAGGTTATTGCATTTGACCATACTGGCTAATGGTGATTGATCTAGATCAAAATAAAGTAACATTTCCCCGTGCAGTGTTCCCCCTCACACCTGGAGAGGCAGCGCCTCACACACACACACACACACACACACACACATGACTTCCACCACATATATTGGTCTCCACCTGTGTAAACAGTGTAGCCATCACGAGCAGCGAGGTCAGAGTTGTCATGACCCGAACCTCGAAGATGTGTGGACGGAAGAAGAGGCTCACGTAACTGATCACTAGCAGGATCAGGGAGGGTATATAAATATTTAGGATCGCATAACCCGCCCGCCGCTGGAGGGGGATCCGAACCCTCACCTCACTAAACTCTTGGCTGTTGTCAAACAATAGTTTGGGTTGCTCTGCCTGTAAGAGTAAAGTTTCAGGTGGTAGTTAATGAAAACTTTTGCAAACAACACGAGAAAAGATTACTTCATACAATTATAAGTGAAACAGAACTTTATACACTTTTCAAAACCAAGTACGCAAACCTTGTACTCCAGTAGAAGTTCACTCCCATAGTAGGCAGCGGAGGTGGCCGCATCGTCGAACATGAGGTAGTTCTTGGAGGCCGAGAGCATCCGGAGGTACATATCGCAGTGCTGCTCGTCGAACGGGTACAGCACCAGGTTGAAGTCACAGACGAAGGTGGTGCTGTACTTCCTCGTGATGGTCAGGGGGTTCTCCTCCCCAGGGAACAGCTCCACTGTACATGGGAAAGAGAGATCAGAAGACCTGATGTCTGTGACGAAGATGTATGCTGGATGAAATGGACGGTATCATAAATTCCAGCGTATCAGATGGAAGAAAATGGGTATTTGGGAAAACACCTGTGAGTATACAGAGAGTATAGTGATGTGGAATTCTTTTTTCAGGAAGAGATGGACAGACAACCTCTGGTGTAAACGAAGCCACTGGACACGCTGGCGAGGAAGGATCTTGGCCTCTTGTCCGCTGGTGTGGCGGGTAGCGTTCCTGGCCATGACGCCTGGAACAGTCGTAGGAATCCTGTGATGTGGCTTTAGTGAAATGGCCATGATACAGACACTCATTCACCCGTGCCGCCCAAGCAAACATAGAGAAAAAGGAAAATAAGTTGAAGTGTGTTCAAATTCTCTCCCTATTGCTGGACAGGCTGAATCACTGATAATCATATCATTAAGCTCTTTGTCTAACTCCGTCAATAGTCTTCACTTTGGTAGTGGTTGAAGGTAATTTACTGAAGTTTTTAGTGACTTTACTGTGCGACGATTCTACTTTATAGAAACAAGGCTGTCGGTGGGTTTTATTCATTTTATGAACGCAAAATAGATTTCATGGAAAAAGTGATGTCATATTTTTCAGAAACCTGGATATATAGGATTTCTACAGAATTGTCTTAATGTTACAATTCTTAAATACTAAGCTCACCAAATGATGTCATAAATAAGTTATGCCAACTCTTTCTTTTGTTGATCTCTGTATTAGTGCAATTTCTGTATCAAAATCTAACAAAACTGACGGCCTGTATGTTCATAACGTGAGCGTCCTCATTTCTGACGCACTTTGAGCAGTAATCCTGCAAATATATTTTGAAAACACTCTTGCCACGTTTACGAAGACCAGAGCCATGTATTTTCTTACTTTCTTCTGCCAGCATTATGAAACAATAGAAAGAAATAGGTGCGTTTTGTTTCACCATAGGACATAAGTGACTCCTTAAACAGTCCCCTACAGGGACTGGACACTGGCGTGATACCAGGATATTATTATGTGTCAGATCAAACAAAGCTGTCAGTTGGAACAAAATCCCCCGTTATATGTGTGAAAGAAGATGGAAAAATATGCGAGTATTACAGTACTACGACTGATGCCAAGCTATAGTCTACATGCAGGATACTTAGACACATTTCTAACTTACTGTCTTCCCACAACTTAGGTCGTTCTAAGTTGGTGAAAAAATTGGCACACTTTTGTGCTTTATTTGTGACCCATTGCCCATTAAGTGATGTCAAACTTTTCAAGTAAACACCATGGTTCTGTAAACGTGTTCCTGCAAGAAGGAAATGTACTTGCACGGTAGAATGGCATAAGACATAGTCTCACCTTCCCCAGGGGCGCCGTTGTCCCTTCCTGAAGGTGTCTGCAGCCGCTGGAGGTACAGCGAAGTCTCTACATCCACCGCTGTGTGCTGGTGTCCCTCCGTGTTGATGAACCCGACGATAGGCGACCATAGCTCCTTTATGCTATTGAGGGGCACCTTGTTGAGGCTGTCGTTAACCTTCAGGTTGCGGAAGGTGAGGCGGTTGTCGAACCAAGTCATCTGCATCTGGTATGACAGCTGCATCGTCATTTCTGTCGTGTAGATGTCAGCGGATTCGATGTTTATCAGGAGAGTTACCGGTAAACTCTCTGCGTCTTTTCCACCTCTGGGTCTTGGTGGCAGGTCATTCTTGTAGTCCTTGGGCTTGTTGATCAGTTCACAGTCAACCTCATCGGTGCGGTCAAGACAGTCGTATTTGAGGTCACAGCGATTCTCGAGGGGGATACATGTAGCATCATCACAAGTGTAGCTGTCGGATGGACATGGCGTCAGGAGAAGCGTTCGTGCACCTCCTACTTGGTCACAAACTGTTGTT
Source organism: Panulirus versicolor (assembly GCA_032361705.1). NCBI lineage: Eukaryota > Metazoa > Arthropoda > Malacostraca > Decapoda > Palinuridae > Panulirus > Panulirus versicolor. Next base: position 9,969 of record JAUUDZ010039228.1, read on the forward strand.
TCGAGGTGCCAGACACGGCGTCCCATGGGCATGCCGAAAGGCGCACTGATATCTAGTCTAGCCAGAGTTTTGTTCTTCACCGCGTTGATCCACAGCCATTCCTCTCCCTCCTTATAGATGATGTACTCACCGTATCCCCTGAAAATAAGACCACCTACTTCTTCTTGATAAGCAATAAGGTAGACGTTCCGTAGCTCCAGTTCACAGGTCCCAAGAAAGGAGAAGAGCTGCAGGTCGGTAAATTCACACACAGCACATCTATGGTTGGTGAGGCAGTTAATGTCATCTACGCCATCGTTTTTAATGGCGGCGCAGTTCTCATAAAATATTCCATTCGGTTCCCCGTCGTTCCAGGCGGGCGTTGGTGCAAGGGCGTTATCGTAGTGGGTGACCCAAGTTCCATCGTCGTTGATGTCATTGATGGAGGCCCAGAAGTAGTGATTGCACGCGAGCGAATCAATAGACCAAATCTGGGCGCAGAGTTTGGCCCAAAACTGTGCCTGTTCCATAGTTAGTGGAAGAGGTAGGTGACTACCCAGGGCCTCGCAGACGTAGTATGCTTGGGCTTGTGCCATCATCGGGAACCAGAAGTAGATCGAGTCTTTTGTCTCCTGGCAGAAGTGCTGCAGAGGAACGTCGTACTCCATGAGGTTGGAGAGCTTCCACCCGCCCTGCCAGGAGACGTAGTTACCCTGAGGATCGGTCTCGCAGGCAGCCATCTCAGCTATCGTCTCCTCGCTCAGCACATAGTCCCAGACGTTGACCTGCGGATGTAAACAACAAACTGCCACAAAATATCGGTATTGA
>JAUUDZ010039239.1:0-21477 GCA_032361705.1 Panulirus versicolor
GGGAGGGGGTTTTCATTTCATGTGTGGCAGGGTGGCGACGGGAATGAATAAGGGCAGACAGTATGAATTATGTACATGTGTATATATATGTATATGTCTGTTGTATATATATATATATATATATATATACGTTGAGATGTATAAGTATGTGTGTGTGTGGAGGTGTATGTATATACATGTGTATGTGAGTGGGTTAGGCCATTCTTTTGTCTGTTTCCTTGCGCTACCTTACTAACATGGCAGACAGCATCAAAGTATAATAAAAAAAGAAAAAACACAATTACTACAAAATGATCTGCAAGGCTACTTCTGACAATGTTGCTGCCAAAAATTTCCAGGAACCCTCAACACCATTATCGAGGAAAAAAGTGGACAAGGCTGGATTATTTTGGTCAAGAATGCTTTCAGGTATGTACAAGTCCTATGATGAGAAGACTACATCAGGATTCAAAACTGCTATGGATCGCCTCATGCTGCTTGTGGCGGTGTAACACCAAAGGCAACTGCAAATTTAGACCATTATTGGGATATCCTTCAAAAAATCACCAGGGGTCTTAAGGGATACGTGAACAAACATCTGCCTATTCATTATTCTAATCTGAAGTGGTGGATAACAAACAATATTTTATGTAATTATTTTGCTGAAAAGCTCCAGACATAGCTAAGGAAGTACTGTGTGAAAAAGAATATGTTTCAAGATTCTCCTTCCTATCAGTAACCTCCCTAGCTCCCACCTTCAACATAGGACCTTAGTGAGAACATCTAAGTAGTCATTTTTCTGCCCAACACAACATCTCTAATCCAGCCAGTGGAAGAGGAGGCAGTATATACTTTCAAGGCCTACTATACAGAGAGAATATTTGCTAAGCTCATGAAAGTTACAGAGAATGACCAGATGGCTGAGAAGGAATTCTGGAGATACCATCCCTTCAGGGATGCCATCATGATCATCAGTGAGGCCTGGAAGGAAATCGCCAGTGTTTGTATACATGGAATGAGATGGAAGCTTTGCCTTTAGCTTATTCATGGATTCTAGGGTTTTGATGTCAACAGTGAAGTTTTAAGAATGCATGAACACACTGTCGTTGTAACACTTGACAACACTTAACACTTGCAGCTCATTCTTTGTAACTCTAGATTTCGGTGAGCACTATGAACTAGCCCTGCCTTTTAACAAAATGGTAGGAGCAGTGGATAGAAGTAGTACATAGGAACATTTAGGCAGAGCATTAGGTAGAAAATAGGGTGGAAGTAGTAAGTAAGAGCATCATATAGAAGTAGTCATTAGAAACATTAGGTAGGAGCCTCTGCAAACACTGCAATAGACTTGCCCTTTGCCAGTGGCCAGTTAAGGGTAAGGCATTAAAGGCTATACTCTTTATAAAGTATAAACATTATAGTATCTTATGTCTCCTGGTGTGTGTATACCAAAGTTTTTCACTGGTATAGTTTTCTGTACTGTCTTGTTAATAATGTAACTCCTGGGTCTACATTGATCTACATCACTTACATCATTTGTCTCCCTTCACCAAACCACACTTTCTGTGACTCTCTCACTTTGCATATCCTCCACCCGACATAAGCCACCCTATCATGAAAAACATTCAATTATCCTTTAAATTACTCATCTACTTACTAACCTCATCACTACCTGTTACCACTTGCCATTTACCCCTTTCATCAATGTTCCCATTTGTTCTCTTGTCTTTCTCATACTATTGAGCTTATTTCAAAACAACTTATTCTCCCTAAGGTTTATTGATGATCACTCACCCAAACTCTCATTTTCCCTCATTTCTAATCCCTGCATCTTCCACTTGACTACAACAGAACCACACATTTGTTAAAAGTTCTGTACCTCACAGACCTTGTACATTTCCTAAAAATTCACAAAAAAAACAATCTAACATGGTTATTTTTAAAATGCACATATGACGTGGTTCATAATACTAACCTTACAGAGAATTTCAAGAAGTGATGATAAGGCCAATCCTGGTCTACCAAAATCATTATACTGTCCACATCCATGGACAAGACTTGCACGTACAAATTGCCCAATAACATTGCCTACACTTGCTCCAAGCTGGGGATCAGAATGGCTGTGAAATCGCAAAACATCATCGATGTGTTGCTGCAGCTCTGAAACATTGGACATTTGATATTCAGCACTAATCTAAAAAATATGGCATATCAGCAGTGCTTAAGATTATAGGCTTATGATTTGACTGTTTTTGTGGAAAAAACGCCCTTCATGTAAACCTCAATCACTAGCTACATACCAATGGAGTCTTCTTTGCTACACCTCTTTAATCACCAGTTACAAACCATTCATTAATCCCAATACCATAAGCTACTTACCAGATTCCCCAGTTGCATCTGTAAATAATGGTTCTGCCATAAGAGAGGGCATCACCATTACAGCTAATCCAACACAGTTAAGGGCCAACACCTTAACGCTCACCCGGACCAATCGATCAGGAATTAAAGACCCAACATGACCAGAGAGTAGGAATGAGGATGTCAGATATCGTATAAGATATCTAACTGGAAGATCTTCGTCCAAAAATGAGCCAACTGCACCTGTTGCCTGCAAAGAGGAAGAGTAAACTGGATATGATCAGAGATGCTAGCTCATCCACTTGAAAAAAATATTTCAAAAATGTATGGGTCCTAAATAATTCAAGTAGTATCCACCTTTCAAAATAACTCATCCTAAAAAAACCAGCTAACTGAAGCCCCAGTAAAACACACAGTACCTATCAGTCAATGTTTTCTATCAACTTAAAAGCAATTGAACTTACTAGCCCAAGGCTGACCAGCCCAGGCATCAATTAATCTATCAATATCTCTGACACCCATTCCCTTTGGGAACTCCCTCAACAGGATGGCCACAGCAAAAGAGTCTCCATAACTGTGGGACTCCAGTGCAGCTTCCTAGCTTTTAGTGCCTTACCCTTAACAGGCCAACAGATAAGGGCAACTCCAGAGCAGTGTTTGAAGAGGCTCCTACCTAATGTTTCTACTGATTACTACTACCTAATGTATCTACCTAAGGCTCCTGCTTACTAATTCTACCAATTGTTTCTACCTAATGTTCCTGCCTAAATGTTCCTACCTACTACTGCTATCTACTGCTCCTGCCATTCTGCCAAAAGGCAGGGCTAGCACATAGTGTTCACTACCAGAAAATCTAGAGTTAGGAAGAATGAGCTGTGTGAGATAAGTTTTGTCAAGTGCTATGTGTAACAAGGAGAGACTGTATGTCTGTGGACAGAAAACCAGTAGTTTAACTGTGGGCAAAACAGAAAGGAAAGCCAGCTACCTGGGTCAGAGAAATGCAACTTGACAACCACTGAAGTACTGGCTCACTACCCAACTGTCACTAACCCTCCTAATACCCAAGTGGGTAGAGCTAGTAACATACCTCCCTGGTCACTGGCTGCCTACCAAGTACTACCTACCAATAATCAATTTCATTTCAACCAACATCATTGACACTCTGTAAGTATACTTTTTAATTAGTTCCATACATTGGTAAAATAAGAGTACAACTGTATTCAAACAGCAACAGAACACTGGATCTTAACAAGGTTGTCTGTGATAGTGGAAGGGATGAGACAGTCATTGATTAATGTCGTAAGAACAGAATGTGATTCCAACCAGTTTTAACAATCCAAAACTTCAGCCAACATATTCAGTAACTGCTACATCCTCTAATTGGTCTTAATAAGTCATGACAAAGATATGGAGGGAAAAATGCTGCTCTAGCTCAAACATGTTACCAGATGTAAAGGGTTTGGGTTAGGGAGGTATGTGAAGAGAGAGTCTTGGCAAGAGGTTTGGTGAAGAGCTGTTGAATGCCTTGCAAAAGATGAAGTGTGACAAGGCATCTGAAATGAGTGGTAAAGCAGTTGCATTTCTTAAGAAAAGAGGTGACTGTGTTGTTAACTGGTTACTAGGATTTTCAGTAAATGTATGGACCACGGGGAAGAGCTTGAGGACTGGCAGAATGCATGTAAACTGCCACTGCATAAAGGCAAGGAGGACAAAGATGAAAGTTCACATTAACGATGTTAAGTCTGTTTCCTGGAGCTACCTCAGTGATGCAACGGGTGGTGATGTTGTTTCTGTGGGGTGGTGCCGGGAATAAATGAAGGTGAGCAAGCATAAATATGTACAGGTGTATATACATATATGTATACATATGTATATGTGCGTATATGTATAAATAAGTGGATGTGTCTTTCTTCATCTGCTTCCTGGTAGCTACCTCACTCACATGGGAAATAGCGATCAACTATGAAAAAAAAAGTTTGTTGAGTGTACCTGGTAAGTTATATGGAAAAGTGTGATTCAGAGGGTGGTGGCATGCATAGAGCATCAGACTGGTGAGGAAAAAATGGGTTTCAGGTGCAGTACAGGATGTGTGGATCAGGTATTTGCTTTCAAACATGTGTGTGAAAAATAATTCTGAGAAACAGAATCATTTGTATGTGGCATATATGGAAGTGAAGAAAACATATGTGAAGGATGAAGGAGATGCTTTTATCCAAAGAGTAAGGTGTGTGCTTGAGTAGGTAGAAAGGAGGAAAAGTGGTTCCTGTGCTTGAGTAGGTAGAAAGGAGGAAAAGTGGTTCCAAGTGAAGGTGTGTCTGTGAAAGGGGTGTGTGCTGTTGCCATGGTTGTTCAATTTGTTTATGGATGGGGTGGTGAAGGGGACAAATGCAAGGGTCTTGAAGAGAGGGGCAGGTATGCTGTCTGTAGGGGGTGAGAGGTTCTGGGAAGAGCATCAGTTGTCATTTGCTGATGACATAGCACGAGTAGCAGATTCAAGTGAGAAACTGCAGAAGATGGTGTCTAAGTTTAAGAAAGTTTGAGACTGAAGAAAGTTGAGTGTAAATATATATAAAAACAAGGTTATTAGGTTTGGCAGATGAGAGAGCATGGTTAGTTGGGATGCAAGTTTGAACAGAGGAAAAATGGCGGAAATGAAGTGTATTAAATACCTGGTAGTGAAAAGGGCATTGAATGGAACTGTGGAAGCAGAGGTGAATCATTGGGAGGGTAATGGAAGAAGGTTTTGGGAGCATTAAGAAATGTGTAGAAAGAAAGGGAGGTGGGGAAGGAAAAACTTGATATGTTTGAAGGTATTTGAGACCTAACAATGATGTTTGGATGAGGCAAGGGTTATAGATAAGAGGGTATGGAATAAGGTAGATGTGATGAATATGAAATGACTAAGGACAATATGTGGTGTGAGGAGGGTTGATCGAGCAGGTAATGGTAGGGTAAGAGAGATGTATAGTAACAAGATTATGGTTGAGAAAGCTGAAGAGGGTGTGCTGAAATGGTGTGGTCATAACGAGAGAATGAGTGAGGAGAGGATGACAAAGAGTAAAAACACGTCAGAAATGGAGGAAACATGGAGAAGCAAGAGGCTAAAAGGAGATGGAAGGATGGAGTGAAACAGATTTTGGGTATTTAGGGCCTAAATATGCAGGAGAGTGAAAGCTGTGAATGAAACAGAGGAAATTGGAGTGATGTGGTGTACAAGAGGAAACATGGTGTCAATATGATGCAGCCAAAGAAAAAAAGGAGAGGTCACAATGTGAGTCCTGGTTGTGGCCTGGGGACCATGGTTTCAGTGCATAACACATGACAGCTAGAGAACAGACATGAGCAAATAAAGTCTTTTCTTCACCTGTTCCTAGTAATACCTTGCTACTGTAAAAAGAAAAAGAACACTTGTCTTCAAAGTTTACATGATGCAAAAATGTATCTATTTCATATTTCACGATCTCTCGGATTTTGTAATTCTGTGCTTTTCCGACCAGTAATATTTGCCTTTCCTACACAAATATACCAAAGTAGCAACAAGCCAGGTTTTTCACTGGCATCTACTTAAGGTATATCTTGAAAGATATAGGGATTACTGTTGGTGACCTAAACCCAAGGTGGGGCAAAAACAGTGCATGCAAATCAACACAGTTCCAAAATGGTGAATTCTTGGATATCTTCTTTTGATGAAGTGACCTTTATCTCATCAAGAACAATCTCCTAATTTACTTTATGCTGCCTTTCAAAAAGACAAGGGTTTCCAGAACTCATTTGCAAGCACAAAATACAAAGACATTATGTGAGCAAACTATTAAGCAAAAGTAGCAATCAAAAATAATAAATAACTGGTCCATGGATATTATTTTTGTACATGACACATTAAATTTCTTGATGAAAACTGAGCCAATGGAAGCTTAGGGCATACCTTATCAAAGGAAGCTGGTTTATCTTCCAAAGATTTATTATGAGTATGAGAAGGAATCTGAAAAATGTGTTTCCTCTTCTCATGGGGAACAGAAATTTTCTCTCCATTCAAGTTCATCTCCCCTCTGCCAATAAGTGGGGTAGGATCTGAAACATAAAATCATAATAAAAGATGAGACAACTTCAGTTGTCATGCATGCAAATTAATTCTTTCTTTCATACTATTCGCCATTTCCCGTGTTAGCAAGGTAGCGTTAAGAACAGAGGACTGGACCTTTAAGGGAATATCCTAACCTGGCCCCCTCCTCTGTTCCTTCTTTTGGGGAAAAAAAAAACAAAAAAAACCGAGAGGGGAGGATTTCCAGCCCCCCGCTCCCTTCCTTTTAAGTCGCCTTCTATGACACGCAGGCAAAATGTGGGTAGTATTCTTTCTCTCCTATCCCCAGGGATAATCACTGGTAAAAATATATAAAATACCAACAACATTCAATATTTGTGAACTGATTAAAGTCTGATAGGATATGACAGTAATATGTGAAATTTAGACTGACAATTTCTTTACAAATGCATACAAGCCAGTGGTAAATATCGTAGGAAACAATTCCAACATTTCTGAAGCAATCGAGACAAAACTACAAAACAGATCAACCTGTTTATAAGCTGCACTTCATAAGTTGAAAAATATAAAGTAACAATAATTTGCTCAAATTGCAGTAAAAACCCTATATCTGTGTGTAATAAAATTGTATTTCGAAATAAGTAGTTAATGAAACATAATATTATGCAATACTTTGATGCATTATAGAACATTTAAGTAGGTCTGCAATTTATAAGTACAGGTGATCATTCATATGACTGATTAGGAACTAAATTGTACTTTTTCTGGAGCCTATTTGTCATTATAGGTGTTCGTAGGTCACATGTCTGTAAGTTGGGGACTGCCTGCACTGCAATTAATACTATTCAAAAGCAGAATGAACTAACTACTTCTAAAACATCTGTAATGAATTTTACTCTCAAAATTCTCACCTGATATTTTTCCGATCTCAATACTGGAATACAGGTCACTGATACTTCCTTCTGCTGTTTCTTCAGCATCATCCGTCTGCTTTTCTTCAATACATCCTCCTCCTTTATCATCTTCTTCTTTTGCATCTGCCTTAAAACTTATTTTGCCATCAGGGGTATCCATATCCATACTAATTTTCCCACTCCCACCATCTAAATCTAACAGTAAACTGTCATCTTCAATCAGCGATGGAGCTACACTGACTTGACCTGAAAAAGAATGAAAAACTGTAACCAACAACCAATCTGAAACCTGAAACTATACCCACAACTATTTATAGAGAACAGGATCTTGGGCAAAGAGAAAGAACTGACAGAATGCACATAAAATGTGTAGCAGCAGATGTGTTGCTAAAATAAGTTTTCAGACATAAGCACAGATGAATGTGGCGCAAGCATTAATTTTTCTCTGCCACTAATTGAACTGCCCGACTCCAGGGAATTCCTATGCAGAAGTCAAGTGATGCTGGTGGCCATTGCTTGAAAAAATATCATGCATTTCAGTCACCCAAGATCCTCATAAAGAATGTGAAGTGCTCTATTAATAGAACTTATATTTTCTCTGAAAATAAAATCATTTGTTCATTTACTCCAGTCAATAAAGTATGGCCTGTATAAATACGTCACAGTGTATGTATAATGCAAAAAAATATATCAAATGATGCATATGTGTAGTGCAAACACACATGGTGTAAAAAAACAAGTGAGTAATGTGATTAAGAGTTCAGAATAAAATCACTCATGAAAATGAACCATCAATATCATGCGCACAGACAAAGCAGCAGCCTCAATGCTGCAAAGGTGGATGCCTCATAACTTTCGACGGTTGAGGAGGGCTTGGAACTGTTCTATGTAGCTATAGGCATAGATCTTTCATGCAACATCATTTCTTGCATATACTTAAACCTTCCTGTTTTAGTTTTTCTATTATACCATACAATTGCAATTTGTGCTTGTAACACATAAGGTTCCTTTGTCCTAAACCTACGAGCAAAACCTTAGTTGCTTCTATACTCTTGTCTACCGATATCTTTCAGATACCAACCCTTTCACTGTGCTGAGTCAAGTCTTTGGCTGGAAACAGCACATTATGCCAAGCCAAATTTCTGACTTTAGATCTTCATGCCCTCATCTATTTCTCAGCTGATGTCCAATATCACAAAACCTAACAACACTGATGGAGAGAACAGGCATCAGAGATATAGATAGATATAGAGAGTGGATACGGCACCAAATGGAACCATGGAAAAGGAAGAGAGTCATAGGGAGGGGGAATTCTGAAGACTGTGTGGAAAGAGCAAATGCTATTTAACAAGGCAAAAATGGGGATTTTTAAAGGAATAGCAGTCCCAACAATATTACATATATGCGAGGTATGGGTTATAGATAAGGCCGTGCGAAGAAGGTGGATGTGTAAGGAATGCAATGTTTGAGGGCAATATGTGGTGTGAGGCAGTTTGATCAAGTAAGTAATGAAAGGGTAAGACAGATGTGGGGCAATAAAGAGAGAGTGTGGTTGAGAGAGCAGAAGGTGCTGAAATGGTTTGGACATATGAAATGAATAAGTGAGAAAAGGTTGACAAGTAGGATATATGTGTCTGAAGCAGAAGGAACAAGGAGAATGGAGAGACCAAACTGGAGATGGATAGATGGAGTAAACGGAAAAATAAGGTATACTGGGGTTGACATGGTGTCAATCCACTGAACCAGAGCATTTGAAGTCTCCAGGGTAAACCATGAAAAGCTATTTAGGGCCTGGTTGTGGATAGAGAGCTGTGGTTTAGGTGCATTGCACATATCAGAAAGTGAATGGATGTGAGCAAATGTGATCTTTCTTCATCTGTCCCTAGCATTAATACAGGAGACAGCAATCAAATATGGGAAAAAAGTCTCCTAAAGAAGAGTTTTCATAAGAAACCATAGCCAGGGAATCTAGCAGATGCATTACTTCATACATAAAAATTATGGACACTCAGAGATGTGCTTAAGTAGCATGACATATCACATTATAGGAACACATTATAAAGATCTTGATACCCTGAGTCAGAGTTCTCAAAAGGATTTTTGTGGTAATTCTTCATAATTTCTACATAAAGAGGGTTTACTTACTTGATACTCTAGATGATAGCATGCTCGCTCGAGGGTCAGCCAAGATCCTTGACCTGGTGATTCCTTCAGGAGCAGTAAGGGTTAGGAGAAGAGCCACAGGTGGATTCTGGAGCAATGTCTGTAACAAAATTATCAGCATTACACTGTAATTCAATACCAGTAACTCATGAAAAATATGCTGTGCATAAAGACAATTACAATTTTTTTTTCATACATGCTTGTCATGTCCCACATAGCAATGTAACGTCAAGAACAGGTGACTCAGCCTTAGAAAAAAATCATCACTTGGCTCCTTGCTCTGTTCCTTCTTTTGGAAAGTAACAGGAACAATGGGTTTTCAGCCACATGCTCCCGCTCCTTTTAGTCACTTCCTAAGACATGCAGGGAATACATGAGCAGTATTCTCTCTCCATTATCCCCAAAATTCAATATACCTCAAACCCAGCAACACTGGGGGTTTACTATGTGCTAGGTTACACAATTTGCCAGAGTATGAATGGTGACATTGCCAATGGGATTCGACAGCTGACCAAATTAATCATAACTTTACATGTGAAATCTTAAATCTTTCTTTCCAACTATAGTTATGAAATTATGAAAGTATGAAAGAAGAGAATGATTAGCATTATTATCATTATAATCATAAACAACTCCAAGACCCCAGGATCCCCTGGTTGGTATCACGAGTCATAAAGTGTAGTTTTGCTGTGTGCAAATATACATATGGAGAGTGCAGGGCAACGGATTGCAAGTGCTCAATATCTTCACTGTGCCTGTTGTCTTGTGGGCATATGCTGAAACAGCGTTTGTGGTGCTGCTTCTAAAGGGGTGATGTCCTGAGTGCATATGTGAAAGTGTGACTCATGTTCTCTCTAGGAAGTGTTGTTTCCGATGGGTTTTTGTCTGGTGGAGTGGAGTTTAAGACTGAGTTGGGAAAGCAGTTATTTAGGGCTTGACAGTTTATTTTAGTGAGTATGTGTTTTGTCAGCATTATATTTGTTGGGTTGCTGAAGTTTGAGATAAGGGTAATCTCGTTTCTACTTAGGGTTGGTGGGTAGTTATGGATTGGTTCTGGGTGGGTGGGCTCTTGGGCTGTTGCACAGAACTGAGTACCAAGCATGTTGAATTGGTACTGTATTGGGAGGGTTTTTGTTTCATAGTGTACGTGTTGAGTGTTTGAGGTTGCTAGGGCAGATGGTTGGTAAACCACAATATGTATACTACTGGAAGTACACATATGCATTAACACAAAAGGAGCAATGTTCTCTCATTTCCCTTCCTTCATGACTAAAATCTCTTTTTGTAAAAAAAAATTATAATCTTCAGGAAAAACAGAAATGAGAATTATGCTGTAATCTTTTACAAAGCCGATCAAATCTTCAGGAAAAACAAAAAAGGATTTACAAAAAATATCATGTAATCTTTTACATAACCAAACAGAATCCACCTAACTCTCTTACATAATTTGCAAGACTCATGAAACGTGCAAAGCTATGAAACCATAAAACAGATTCTATAAACACTGTTACACACCCAGGCTTGAGAAGAGGTTCTAAACCATTTCAGCCAAAGCTTATGTTTCCCTGAAAAATAATCACGTCTCATGAACTAAGAAATGAAAAAAGTGACTGATCCATTTCTTGATATTTACAGTCCAGTTAAACAAAGGGACAAGGTTAATTCATAAAGTGGAGAAAAAGAGGATTTCCTGGATCAAATAAGAATCTGTACTTGGCACTAGCAAACTAAAAAACTTATCACAAGGCTCCAGTGAGTTCAATATGTATGAAACATGGCCATATTCCTTAGCTGAAACTGAGATTCTAAGCTGCTGTAATATGTCTGGGACACATGCTTCACGACTAGATAGGTTTGCATCAACTGCTGAAGGGAGAATACTCAACCATAATCATAATACACTTGAGAAATTTTGCTTCTCTGCAGCAGGTTCAACCACTATTGGTTTGGATGGACGTAAAGGCAAGATTTGCATTACCTTGGATGATTAGAGCAAAAAGAAAACAAACTTCTGGTGCAACATTCAGGGATGTAATGAAATCTAAACAGCATACAATTTATGTTTAGTTTCATCTAAAAGTAAATAAGTGTGAAATATAATCCTTTGGGTTTTAAATCTTTTGAAAATCTAAATGTCTCTGTTGTCTACTTAAAGAAAGTACGGCACAGATATACAGCATGGAAAATTCCATTTCAAACCTTCAGTATTTCATGACTCATATAAAATCCACCATTCACATGAAGGTTTCAAAACAATTAACAACAGGATGTATATAATGTAAATAATAAATCAATGAAACTCACTTGAAGTGTTTCTAAACTTGCAGTAACTATGTTGTGGTCGGCGTGTGCACTATAATGCAGACATAATTCATATACCTGTGAAAAAGATATACAATACATATAATAAGGCAGTTTTCATCAAACAGAGGTACTGGAAGGAAAAAAATAATAGAGAATGCATCAAATAGTGTATTTGAGAGGCATGTAAGGACAGGGATAAGTGGTGACTCTTTTGTCATGGACAACCTCTTGATGGGCATCAGAGATGTAGGAAGTAGTCAAATATGTGAGGTTCTCCATATATTTCTCAGCCTGTTGTAGGTGGTTTCCCTATTGCATTTTTTTCACCAATCACCAAATCATGAATGGATATCACATTACTCTTCTGTCAAACCCTGAGTCATCCAGACCATTAATCTTGCTCTTTTTCCTTTTCTGAACAAAAGGTAAGTTCTATAACATCAATAAACATATACAATTTTGAAACATTCTGATATGTGACATTTTTGTACTAGGACAAAAATATGTTATCCTATCTATCATCATTACATGGGAGCCTCAACTTGTGAGAGGGTCATGTTCTTGACATCCTGAAACCCACATCAAAGGGGGTTTATATTTCTTCCTAAATTTTTTCTAATGGATGGATTGTAGTGTATCTTATAACAGGTTACCACAAACCTAAAGTCATATTATGAAAAAAAATACTACAGTATACTGAAATATGATGGGGGTTTTAGATGCTGCTGTAATGAGATGGGGTGAGCTGAGGATTACTGGGAGAGGGAGGTGCCCTGGGGTTATCTACATCACCTCCTGAATTATCTGATTTAATGCAGACAATATTCAATAGACTTCTCAAAAAAATGCTGGTGTGAGCTTGAACCTGTGGATGGGGGGGTGGAAAGAGGGATACTTCAACATAGAAAAAGGAGTGCTAGGCTTGTCTTCATCAACCTCCCCCCCAGTCATCTGATCCAGCAACTGTTTCAGTTTCTAACCATATTCATAATATCTTATCAGTTAATACTCTCATCATCTCATCTTCATCAACCTCCCCCATCATCTGATCTAGCAACTGTTTCCGTTTCTAACCATATTCATAACATTTTATGAATTAATATTCTCATCATCTCCACTGGGAATTGCGAACATATCAATAACTGTATTACTTATCTGAGCAAGATCATCTTGAATAATTTTTTTCCAAGAAAATATAAAACTTTCTGATTCATTTATAGTCTTAATAATGACTGATATTCCCTCAACTGTTAACGTCAACCATTCAGAGCACTACATACAACTTACATGACACTCCCAACACCAAAAATATCAACTTAAAAGTGACACAAGTCAAACACCCTCAGCACAAATGGCACAACTGCCTGGTCTTCCACACTCGAAAGCAAATATAACGAAGTTGCAAAGCACACACGAGAGAGCAAGTAGAACAATCAATGGTTACTTAACAACCACAAACACTCAACATCAATCTAATAAAACAAAGAGCCTCCCAATAAAATCCAACCTAAACATGGTGGGCCCACAATTCTATGCAACAGCCCTAGAAACCTCCCATCTAAACCATTCCATAACTAACCACTAACCTCCACATAGAAATAAAAAGCTTACCCCATGCCTCATCCTTCAGAAACATCTACTTCCATACCTCCAACCCCAACAAATATAACACAAACAAAACAGATACACAATGAAATAGCTTGAAAAGCATTAAATAACCACCCTACAAATACTGTCTTAAACTCCACCCCACCAGACATATACCCATTGCAAGCTGCATTCCTCATACATATACATGTCATTTTCCCATCTGCACTTTGGACATCACCCATCTCTACAACACTACAAACACCATTTCAAAATATCCTAAGACTCTTTATATCCCCAATACAGGTACCACAATAAAGACATCAAGCACTTATTACCCAACTGCCCTGCAATCAACCTATATAAATACAGAAACAACACCACTATGCTTTATGACCCATGATCCTGCCCAGTGAAAGTGGCCAGCTTCATGAGCATGGCAGGAGTCTCATAAAGATAAAAGGGAGAAATGAAGTGAAAAAGGTTTCGTGCATTCAAGGCATGAACATGCAGGAGAGTGGACAGCATGCACAAGACATAGTGAAAAGCAGCAACATAGTATACATGGAGGAAGTAGTCAGTTGGTTGAACCAGGGTATATGAAGCAGAAGAAACCTTACCTTACCTTGCCTTCCTGATCTATGGCAAAAATTTGAGCTAAAACAGATACAATACTTGATATTTGATTTTGGCTGTTTATCCACCTGGAAACCTTTTCTAAGATACCAAACCAGAATATCCTCAACTTAATCTCTTCCCTATCAATAAACATTGCATGTGTAATGATAAGAGTCAATCTTAACCTACTGTAAGTGAGCTTCGCAACCAAAAATTTTCAGCTCAAAGACTTACAAGCAAATATTTTTTTAGGCTCACCATTTTCATTACCAATTTCCTTTGCATAACCATACACATCATCTTGCAAACCTCATCTCGCACCCTTTACTCAAGTCCATTCAAAGGTCTCACTACTTCTTAACCATGTCTTACACAACCAGTATGCCTAAATTTCCCTTCCAGAAAATGTCTATAACTTCCACCCTCTTACATTCTTAATTTGTACTTCTTAAACTCAACTCACACAGACAAACCTAATTCTTTTCAAAAGTTGTTCCAGACACAACAATTTTGTCTAAGACTACATCAATTTTCTGTGGGAATGAGTCTCCTGAACCAAGGATCCCATCCCAGTCCCTAAACTAGCTAAAAAGGCCAGGATACCAATCTCATAGTAGTAAACTTGCTATATGGCTTCTAGCACTTAAGTTCTCAATACTCTTTGGGTAGAACTCTGTAAAAAAAAAGATTCCTTCTTATCTCTTAATGTTTTTTCTATAAATCATCGCTATTTACCATGTAAGGGAGGTGATGTCTAAAGCAGATGACTGACCCTTATATAACATATCATGTTTATTATCTGTCTAAATGATCAACCATCTTCCTTTCTACCTTCATATTTTCTTTATCTATACTATAAAAAGGTGGTCTGAGGAAGTTGCTAGATGCTACCTACTCCCATACACAGTTACCAAAAAATTCATTAATATCCTTGGGTGGATAAAAAGATATTTGCTGGGGATATATATTTTTGGGAATATATTTCATTGCTGAGCAAGAAGGTTTTGCCTGCAGTATAGGAGGTATAAAGAGAAAAAATGGCATGTTTGAACAGTGAACAATACCAATCTGCCATGTAAGATGTGGTGGCTTGGGAGAGAAGATGTGCTCGTGGTGAGGGAGGGAGCAGTAAGCAAGGAAGGAGAGTGGTAGTGATGGACAGCCTTACAGCCAGGGAGGGATGGAGTGGTGATGACGGTGAGTAGTATAGCAGCTAGGATACGAAGGCATGGAGGTGGTAAGAGACTGTGTGGTAACCTCCAGAGAAGCAAGATGATTAAAGTCTGGAGGACTAAAATCTGCTAGTTCCTTTCTGAAAACTGTAGTAATTTTCTTACTCCTAATTAAGCAAGTAAGATACATGAACTATTCATAATAAAATTTTGTAGTATCAACCATCTTCCAACTTACCTGAAGCATCTGATCATAGGAAATGGTATAATCTGTCCGGTGTGGATGAGTGGTATGCTGTGAGTGCTGTGCATTTGAAGGAATAAGAGGTGCACAAAGTTCACCTATATGGGGTACGAGTGAGCGCAAACACAAAAGACATCCCAAAATCTGATTTGTTGGTATGTCCTCTTGGATTGGTATAAGAATCTGTAGGATGGTGCTCAGTAGCCAGCCTAAGAACATAGGTGGCTTCCGTGAAAAACGGCATAGCACTATAAGGGATGACACAGCTGATCGGCGAACAGCTGATGAGGTATTGCTCAAATTAAGTAGAAATGCCTTTAAGAGATTCTTGATTTCATTATCATTGGTGAAATGCCCAAGAGTTGGCATTATTTTTTCGAGGGCAGCAGCAAGTGTTTCCAGTAGAGGCTCCTCTGTTCGGCGAGCCATTCTTGTTACATAAGGTAAGAGGTTCTGAATATATGCTCGTCCTTTCTGGGGCCTGAAAAATTATTAGTATTGTAATTTCTTATAACCTTAGTCTGTTATCATATGTACATTTGAATAATAATTTTCTTCAATCATTCTCTGTCATGTGTAAATAAAGACAGACAAGGAAAGATAAAAACATACAAGGTGCTGAATGATAAGTTCAAAAATGTTGGTATGGTAAAGAACACCATAACCTCAACACAAATGAAATGGGTTTGGGAGGAGAACTTGGAAGCATTAAAATGTTTGAAACAAAAAAATGGGAACTGAGGAATCATGGTCTATATGTCAAATGGAACTAATGAAATCTCTCCAGAAGCATAAAGCATGTAAGGGAGTATGCAGGAGCACTTCATATGCCACTTGAAACACTGTTGAAAAAAATAAGTGGAAGAAGTGTAGTGCCATGGGAGTGACAAAGAATCAATTTCATGACTGTTTTTAGGGAGATCAGATCATTCTACTAAACCAAACACCAGGACCTCTGATTTGTGTCTGTTCAACATTGAAGGGGATAAACAAAAAGCAAGGGGATGTTTACCTACAAAGGAGAACTTACGAAGTGAAAAGAGGTTATATGCATAGGAAATCTTTCAGACATGCATGTAAGAGTGCGCTCTGTTTAAGAAAAATGACAGGGTAAATCGTGTCTTTTTGGATAATCAAAAGGAAGCAGACATCATCCTACATAAGAGGGTGGTAAAGATACTGGATTTTCCAGCAGGCTTGAAGAGGAGACTTCATAATGGATGAAAAAATTACATTAGTGGAAGGGATTAAGGACATACAAGAACTCTTCTGAGTGGGCTGAGAGGTAACAAGTGGCATTATTCAATACAAAAAGACAGGCCTTTGCACCTCAAAAAATCACTGCAATTTCATGAAAACAAAGATATCAAGTTTGTTTTTGTGTTGAACTAGCAGGTGCTTATCTCAGACTGGTGGGCAATGACCAAGTTATGTCTGGTTTTGTCATGAAATATCCACTAAGATTATATTTTTAGGTGCAAAGGCAAAGAGAGAGTGTTGAAGCATTAAATTAGTGTCAAACTGTGTAAAACTATGTGCATGTGTGCAAGGAGAACCTTGTATGTTAGAAAAATAAAGAAAAAATGAATCAAGGTGATGTCCAGAACAATGTCACATTCTCCTGATGACTAGTATCTACAAAATAGGATGAGAACATATACATTATTGTGATAAATTCCAAGCTTAGTCTGATGGATTCTTAGCTTACTGGACTAAATTTGTAATGTAAAGTTCATTGACAGAAATATCCACAAGATCCTAAACTTAGTCTGGTGGGATCCAGAGGGTCTATCAGAAGCTGAATTCCAAAACATTTCAGTTGGTTAAAATGGGGGGCTTCCTGTAATGTCTTTATGCATAGTAAATCCAAAAATGTTATAAGTACAGAACATCACAATCTTTACAAAAGTACCATGCAATTTTTGTCATGCCATTTGAAAGTTATTTCTGAAACATATGTTATAATAAAACATTAAAACTTTACCTGCGTTCATAGTGAGCTTCTCAATGGAAAACAATAAATATTCAGGCTATGACCAAATTAGCCGTATGATCTTTCTCTATGCCTTATATTACAGTTTTTTCAGAAATGGAAGAAAAAATTTCATACGATCACTTTCATTTTCAGCCATGTGTGAGAATGAAATTCACTTTAAAAAAAGCAGTTGTCAAGTTGTCTTTTCCTGAAGGGCATATCAATCCAGTAAAATACCAGATTTGATGAATGCAGATAAATGAGCTTTTCCTGTACCACATTCAAAGCATCATAAAAACAACATTCATAGCTTCAGTGTATCCCTTACATATTGCAATAATTCATACAAATCTACTTACCTTATATGATGGCAAAGTGCAGCAAATCTAGTAAGAGCAGCCCTTAAGCTTTTCACAGACCCATTCTTCTTGATTTCCTTGTACAATTCAACTTGGATCTTGCCAAGCTGAGTCTCTGACAAGCTCTAGTAAGAAAAAGAAAAGTGCATGAAGAAAAGAAATAAAAAATTTCTTAAAGATAAACTGAAACAACTGAAAAATTATGATACAAAGTACAGAAAAACACAATTCCCATTTCCTGATATACTACTGCAATTGTGTAATCCTTGTGGGAGGCAATACCTGAAATATACCATGTGTATTTATGATATATAACTGTTCATAGTGAAGTCATAAAAGTTGATTCAATTTCCAATCAAATAATTCCTTCATGTACTATATCCTATTTTTTTCAAATTCACCTATAAATCATCTATTTGGCACAATTTCAAATTTTCAAAAAACATATATCAATCAACTCTGTATGCATATGACAGTAACCATATGGAGTTAAATTATGAAAAGGAATTAGACATTATCTTAAAACAATGAATATTCTACAATTTCCTAATTAACTTATTGTGATAATAATCAACTTACTCTGATAACTCTATTAAGTGACTCATTGGCATTCATTCTGACATCTGGATCAGAGTCAGCCGTTAGAAGAAGCAGAGTTTCTATTCCAACTGACAGCAGCTTCTGGATTTCCGTTGGTTTAGCTCCAACTAAGGCATCAGCTATGACAGAACACGTAGCAGCTTTCTCTTTACTATTCAGTACTTGGTCTTTTTTGCTATTAGAGAAAATAAGTGCATCTTAATTCATTTGAAAGAATTTGATAAATCATAGAATATATAAATACAAAGGCAGATGTGTATAACAGTACAAATAATTACTCAGGAGATGGAGTGATGCTGTAAGATAATATTCTAGGGTTCTAGATATTTCAGATGAAAATACAAAAGAAATCACTTGAGACGTAGATGTAAAGGAAGCATTTTGCATTCAATGGTGGTACAAATAAAGACATTGCTCTTACTTCACTAATAAACCTAGTACAGACATAGAAAATTAAGTACTTACGTAAGTGTAGAAATTCGTGTTTCACTTCATTAACTTTTAACATACCAGGCATGAGCTGAAGAAGTGCAAAAATGATATGCAAAACTTTACGTACCAAATCCATGCCACGGAATTGGGATTAGATTTAATGACAATTAGGAGACAGCCAGGAAATGCCCTCCCATGATTATCTCTTTCTTTTCATACTAATCAAAAACTGGTCCTTCCTATTTAAAAAGTAAAAAAAAAATCTCTTCTTTGACCATTCTACAGAATGATTAGACAAAATTATGTACCTTAGAAGTCCCTGGCTCTGCTGTGAAAGTGATGATGCTAATGAGGCCATTGTTCTGGAGTGTTCTGAGGGACGTGATTCACTTGCCTGACCCCCATTGCCTGTCGTCACTGAGGAATTTCCTCCATTTGTACCATTACCTCCTTGAGAAAGTTTTACTGCCTCAAAGGCACGAACCAGCTTCTCAAGGGCTGCCATGGTTTTCTTGAATTCTTGAATGGAAATATATAGACTAATAGTACTATCATGCATAATGTAATAGTAACATATTACTACAAAAAGTTAAGTAAACAGTTAAAACTAAAGAACAAGATGGTACCAGAACTCAATTTTTTGCCTTCCCTCTTTTAAGGACATTGTTTAATTAAACACATCATGGGTCAGGAAGCAAGCTGCCATCATATGTCAGGGAGTTAACCACTATCTTGTGGCAGGAAGTGAACCATTACTATATGTCTGGGAGTAAGCTGCCGTCATGTGTCAGGGAGAGAGCCATCCTTGTTTGTCAGAGTCACCTTTGTGTTAAGGAATGAGTTACCATCATGTGTTACTGCTGCCATAAGTTAGTGAGTGATCCACCCTCATGTGTCAGGGAGAGAGCCACTCTTGTGAATCAGGAGTCAGCTCTCAGCATGTCAGGGAGTGAGTTGCCACCACATGTCAGGGAGTAGCTCTCATATGTGTCACAAAAAAGGATAAGATGATCCTCTGGAGAATTTTTTTCAGCTTGTTTGTCAAATAATAGGAAACCTATTGAGTACCAGATACTGAGTGTAGATGTCCTTACCAAATAAGCAATATCATGGTATAATCTGTTAAGCAGTGAAAAAGGAAATAAAAGAGTGGTGCCTAACTGTCAAATTTAACCTTAATTCCTACTTGAAAGGATATAAAGTACAGCAGTAGGCTGTCTCAAATATCTAAAACTTATTCACTATAGAGGAAAAAAATTAAGAAATTTCCAGATATAAAGTTTTGAAATGATCAAAGACCAACAATCCTCATCTTAGCAACTATTTAAGGCTACAAATCAGAATTTACTCTAATGAAGCTTACTGTTGTTTTCTTCACTGGACTGTTTTTCACCTCAAAAATTCGTAAATACTTTTCCTTGTCTTTTCTTTCTCCGTTTCATAATTCTCTCTATATTTCAATTAGGGCCTGGCCTTGATGTAGACTTTTGTCTGTGACTGGAGCCTTCAACATAAAAAGAGTGGAGTAGCTGAAAAAAAACAAACATTTAAGATCAAGTCCAGAAGTGACACCATTTGTGACTTCACAGATATGAAGATCACAGGCTATTTGCTTCTTTTTTCACTCTTTCAACAAAAAGCCTAGGAAAGACCCACTAGTCTGTTGCTGTCTGCTTTTCAATGTACCTCTGTAACCATTCTATCAATTCAATAAAAGTGAGGGATTACATCATTCTAGGCCCATGTGGACCTCAGTCCACCTTAAGCCATCAATCACTGTCTCACCATAACTCAATACAACTATATTCATAAAAAGAGCTGACACTGATACTGTCTAAAATGATTTTTTTTCTGTGTCTGTACTGCATGTATGTATGTATGCTGAAGTTAAATAGATCATTAAAGAAGTTATCATTCATTATCTTATCATCACTCAATAACAGTTATGTTGAAAATAAGGGTAGGCTAAGATCACCACCTAAATAATGGTATGGACTGAAGTGTCAACCATCAAAATGAGGAGGCAATTTGGATGGTATGCACAGTGTTATTCTGATACATTATGGCTAATCTCAGCATAAAAGTAAGTGCTCCAAAACTACAGGAAAATCTAACATTGTTAATTCACTGTCCTCCAGGGCTTTACCCTTTCTGAAGTACCGACACTCTAGAATTACTGACCACTACATGTATATATATATATATATCAAACTTTGGAATCTCATAATCTATGTTGACTAATTCATGAATTATTTGTGATCATAAACCTCAGGAAATGATTACACTGCTCATGAAAACAAATCTGTAATATAGTAACATGCATTGTAAGGAGGACCAGAACAGGCTAAAATCAGACAAGGAGCCAAATATAAGTGCACTTATAGATTTCAAACTGTTCAATTCTTATTATCTACACAACACTATACTCCCTTCATCTACAGATGTAATCATCATTACTGTACAGAAACTTACACACTGGACTTTATACGCTTAAAGGTACAGGTATATGTATACTGTAAGTAAACTCAATATAAACTGCGGTACACTTGACACCACTTAACATTCAAACTATGCAAGATCTCTTCCCCACAAGATCTGGCCACCATGTGGGATGCCAAATCTGTTTCATGATTTGTTATTCATTTCTTTTTTATTATACTTTGTCGCTGTCTCCCGCGTTAGCAAGGTAGCACAAGGAAACAGACGAAAGAATGGCCCAACCCACCCACA
>JAUUDZ010039240.1:0-10775 GCA_032361705.1 Panulirus versicolor
TATATGTATTTGTCTGTGTATGTATATGTATGTATACACTGAAATGTATAGGTATGTATATGTACATGTGTGGGCATGCATGTATATACACGTGTAGGTGGGTGGGTTGGGCCATTCTTTCATATTTCCTTGCACTACCTCGCTAACACGGGAGACAGCGACAAAGTATAATATATAAATAAAATACCAATAAAGTGTGTGGCATATCAGTAAGTGTTTTTGTCATTAAAATGATTACTAAGGGTTTTACAAGATCTTTTATCATATATGAATAAAAAAGCAACAAAAATCATTATACAACATGCGGGCACAGATCTCGAACAGGCACCCTTGACATCTGGCATATGCCCTCTAGCATGTGAATAAAGTATAGACAGGGGATACCACTACAATCATGAACCCTTGACTTTTCTAAATGGATA
The DNA here is from genome assembly GCA_032361705.1 of Panulirus versicolor. NCBI lineage: Eukaryota > Metazoa > Arthropoda > Malacostraca > Decapoda > Palinuridae > Panulirus > Panulirus versicolor. Next base: position 423 of record JAUUDZ010039240.1, read on the forward strand.
TTTACATGAGCCAGATGACTCCTCTGGATGGATATTTATGTGATTTTGTGCCTATATTTCATGACTACCTGCCAAGCATGAGTGAGGCTGAGGTGGCTGTGTACAATAATTTCTCCCCACAGTTAAACATTTTCAGCAATGCCAGTGACAGCATAATTTTATGAATTTTCTAAGAAGAAAACAGCAGCTTTTAGCTATATCTACAGGTTCAGGTACAGAGATGATCCTGAATTACTTAACTGTGTTATTCTCTTCCAAATCATGTGGACAGTGACTCTATATCTGTGGGCTTTTTGAGCAATGAAAGGTGACAAAGATGAGACATGAGAAAATGTTTCCAGAAAAAATAAAGGCAGTGCTGCTAGTGCCTTCCTGACCTAGACAGCATGGCATTGTTGGTAATTTTACAAACTTTTGTAAATTTGTTATATAATATTATCAATAAATCTCACCGACTATAGCAAAAGCAAGGAGGATACAACAATAATAATCTGTAATATATTTTCAGTGTACATAACATGAAAAATATAACATACACAGTGGCAACTCACTTGACAATCAGGCCTTGCTACTTTTTAGCAAGCTGTGCTGAAACATTTACAAAAAGTCTGCACAACATCAGAGTGAAAATAGTGCATGAAATATAATTTTGAAGAAACTCTTATGTAATATGAATATATCTGAAATTGTAAGGTTAAACACATTTCAAACAACTCAATAACAGAGATCTTTAGAGTTGGAAAGGAAACTATATTTTCTGTATGTTTTGCACAAAGGTAAAGGCAGCCATTTCAAGAACTGTTTCTCACATGAGATTATTTGATCCCATTGAAGAAGTTCTCATATGAGGTCAAGCACCCTCTGTGGATTAAAAGACAACATATGAAGGTCAACTGTTATATGGAATTTGATTTTGTTATGTGAAGAAATTTTGCCATGACTAAAAGTCATGCCTATCAAATATAGCATTCTGCAGCTTCAAATATGTCTGTTGGGCATAGGTGGGACAAGATGATGACCAACAGATGTTAGCAAAGCAACATTTAACTCATAGCCCCCCTAAAAAAAAATAATAAATAAAATAAGTGTCATCTGATCGAGCAGCATGAATCAGCACAAAATAGAAAAAAATAAAAAATGATAGTTTAGGAAAGGAGTCAAATAATAAGCTGCTTCCTCTTTATCTACAACAAAAGTAATCTACACATGACCAAGAACAGGATCCTTCTATATTTCTAAAGTATTGGTTGGCTTTCAAGAGCCTCTATGCATATTTTCAAGTGTACCAGCTAGCACTGCTGACTATGTATCAGCCAGGTCTGAATCACAATCAGGGCAGGTGGCTCACCCCTGACACACCTGATTCATAATGAGGACTCTGGACTGGTTGAAAAATGGGTAACTGGAGTAAGCTGGGGTGTATGTATATCTTCATGAAGCCCTAGGACACCTTTTATGGATTCCCAAGGTCCTATAGTTGCATTCCATGTGGGAGAAGGATAAGTTGGTCTATTTTACTGCTAAAAGGTCGTCAACAATACTGCATTCTTTTCTGCCTGCTGATGGCACATACTCTCATCGAGGGTGACTTTCACTCATTGTATTACAATATGCAGGTGGAGTCCAATAATACCAATGTAAACTGCATGTAGTTCCACCATGAGGAAAAAGTCACCATCTGAGAGGTTGTATCACTGTCAGCAGTCAAAAAAGAATGCACTCTCATCAATGAATCCACTCCTAAGAAATTCATCATTTCCTTCCTTCTGATAAGAGCACAGTGTTGAAACTGTAGAAGCAACATACAAAGGGTTCTGGGTTTGTATAACCGATCATATATGAGGAGCTATTATAGAGAGATCAAAGATTGTGTGAAAGTTGGGGGAGAAGGCAGTGAGTGCTTCTAGGTGAAGATGGGTCTGCTTCTAGTAGCCTTTCAATAAACATTTCTTCTTACTTTTCCCTTTCTTCTCTACCTGGAGTCTGATCTTTCAAACCATAAGTAGTGATTTATGTCTATCAACCTCCTCTTAGGCATGGCTATGTGTGTGTGTGTGTGTGTGTGTGTGTGTTTGTGTGTGTAATTACTTATTTGTACTAAATGAGAAGGGACTGTTACACTTGTGAGGCTCCATCTCGAACACTCTCGACTATCATACGTAAAGTTCTTACAATGCTGTCTGTATAAGTCAATTTCTTATTGATTAAATTTCATTCATCCACCTCTCTTATAAAAAGGTTCTTGCTAAATTTCATGTTCTATCCCTTCATCTCTTGAAAAACTGTTCATTGTCCACCTCCTCAATGTTTTAAAAAATTAGAGGCTGTGATCAGGTCATCCCTTAACCATCTCTCTTCCAAGGATGGCAAATCTAATACATTTGGCATTTCCCTGTAACTTAGTTCTCTTAAGTTGGGATCACCTTTGCTGCTCTTTTCTGGACCTACTCTATTAGCTCCATGTCCTTTGGGTATAATTACTAAACTTTACAAGCATTTTATAGTTCTGACCTTATGTAGGATATGAATAACTTGCTAAACTTCCTTATCCATATACTTGAAAGCTGTTCTGATATTTTCCAGAAGAAAGTTTATCTCCTTTCCTATTCTCCTAATGTGGAAGTCTGGCAAAAGGTTTGGGACAATTCTTACTCCCAAGTCCTTCTCACATACACAATCCTAAGTTTATTTTCCCCTATATAATTCATATTGAGGCATTCTTCCATTTTGTCCTATCCTCATTACTTTACATCTGCTTGGGTTGAATTTCATCAAACATGTAACAGACCAGGTTTGAAGTCTGTTTTGGTCCCCTTGTAAAGTTACTAATATAATCCTCTTTGCTTTCCACTTCCCTCATGACCTTTACATCATCTGCAAATACATTCAGGTGGATGTCCATACCTTCAGGAAAGTCATTCATATAGATCAAGAAGAGTAATGGTCCTAATACAGAAGTGTGTGTGTGTGTGTGTGTTTAATTAGCCACTTCTATGGCATGTGGAGGGAGTTTGACACTCATGAGGCCCTGTCTCTTAAACATTCTCTTCGATCATACAGCTTAAATACATGTATAGTGTCTGCATTAACTATGTCCTCAGTCATCTTATTTCATTCCTTTACCACTCTAATGCATTTTTGATAAGTGGCTTGCTTACTTTCATGTTTTGTCCTCTGGTGTGTGTGTGTGTGTGTGTGTGTTTTCTACGGCAGAATTCTAAGAAAAAAGTTTGCATTCAAATATAAGTGATCTTTGTTTATGTTTCCAGTTATGAAAGGATCAGTACAACAGTAAATCAGAAGTACAAGTCTTTCAACAAGACATTCCTGTTAATATTCCCAGTACAGCTGTACTTATGACTTGGACATGCATCTGGCTTTGGACTTTGGATTTCATGCTGAGTGAAGTAAACACTAGTTGTGCATGGTTAACAGACTTGACAGCTAGGCTTGCTTGTTACTGCTAATGTGCACATGCATATGGTGGACAAGATAGCTTCTGCATTAAAAAATGAGAGTACAGGCTTGAGAACAAAGCAAAAGACTTTGTTCCATGTGAAGATAGATCTTGCAGAAGTTATGAGAGAAGACATTATTGAACTGGAGCAATCTAGGGCCAGTTTAGTGAGCACTATCATGCATAAAGTAACCAACAGAGAAGAATCACAGCTTCAAGATATACCAAATTACTTGAAATATGTTATGAGGTTGGTATGTTTGAAATTCTGCATAAGAAATTTAGAACTCCTCTGACATCCTTAAGATAGGCTTTTAAGGTAAGTGGGAACAGCACAGAGCTTGAAAACAGAAAATATCATTCAACATTACAGAAAAATGGTACACCACCTAGCTAGTGGTGCACCACATGATAATGTAAGTCTTGATGATAGTGTCAATCAGGTTGATAATGGTGCTAGAAGCAGTGTGTCATGTCCTGAACAACAGGGTGCTACTTGTCATAAGTAACACCTCCCATGCTGTAGCAGGTGCCCAGAGAAGTATTTTTTGCTGCAGCAGATGATAAGTGCAAGGTACAACATTTTGAAGATGCTATGATAGATAATGGTATAAATATTGAAGTCTTGTGAGCTGAAGTTGAGATCTTGGAGACAAAGGGACTAAAAAGTCTTCATATGTTGCTGGAGCAAATATATCAGAACCACAGGAAGTGGGGAAACATACTTGGAGGAGATATGCAGTCACAGCCACAAGCCAGGGCCAATTGGTGCATCAAGGTATGGCTCGCATGTCTCAAGGTGGTTAGAATAACAGCCATAGTATATATAAGTCCGGAGGAAATTCTTTTTTGGGAATCCTAGCTTAAGTTGACTGGAATAACTACATAAATTTTCCTCTAACTTTCCTGGGGAAAATTACTGTTATGTATGTGGTGATATTTCTGTCTCCACTAAACATATAGCAGAGGTTACTGTTGCAGGTATGGAGGCATGTATCTCCTCTTTCTCTAAGACTATCTCTTCTTCCAATACACAGTTCAATCATCCCTGTTCTCAGGCCATTCAGGTAAGGGATCAGGCATATTGGGCTTCAAAAAACTCCTCTTACTCTGCCTCCCATTCAGCTTTCATACCTGCCAGTAATCATTACAAAGACATTATCTATGAGGCAAACCGTTTCTTTATTCAATGGAAGTACAATAACCTCCTCTTGTTATTTAATGACAGGTCTTTCTGGTCTTCAGCAAAGGGCATCACTAACAACTACTGCTCTATCTTTCCTTCACTTTTCCACTCTGACAATAGTCTCACTCATAGACAAAGCAAATCTGTTTGGTTCCCATTTCTCCTCTAACTCTAAACTGGACAACTCTAACATTCCTTCATATCCTGATGCTCCTCTTTCTAATCCTATGCCCCTCTTCTGTAATCTCTTTTAATCCTATGCCCCTCTTCTGTAATCTCTTTTCGAATTGCCCAAAGGGTGCTTCTCTCACTAGACGCGAACAAGGATTATGATCCTGATGGCATCCATTCCCATTTACTGAAAGGGTGATCCTCTGAACTTGCGCCTGTGCTTGCTTGTCTGTTTTGTCAGTTTAAAAACCAGAACTTTTCCTTGTTCTTAAAGCATACCTACCTTGGTACAACCTATCCCTAAGGAGGGTGACTGTTCCAACTCCTCTGACTATCAACCACCTGCTTTGACATCTATCATTTCCAAAGTTTCTGAATGCCTCCTCTGCTCCTGTATAATCAAAAATCTTGAATCTTAATCTTTTCTCGGATCACAAATATGGCTTCTGTAAGGCAAGATCCACTGATAATATTCTTTCCTATCTTAATAATGTCTGGTCATCATCCCTGAAAGATTATTGGTAATACTATGGAGCTTCCCTGATATCTACAAAGCTTCTGACAGGCATTGGGGTCTCATTGGGGTATGACATTGGGGTCTCATCTTTAAGCCCCCTTCTTTTGGCTTTCCTCTCTCACTTTGCTCCCTCATATTCATTTCTTCCCTGGCCAATCTATCTAATTGGTTGTTGATGGATCAGCCTCTCCCCCCTTCTCCGTCAACAGTGGTGTCCTTGAAAGTTCCGTCACGTCTCCTGCACTTTTTTCTCCATTTATCAATAATTTCCTTTTTTCCACAAATACCCAAATAAACTCTTATGCTGACAAATCAACAGTGCTTACTTACACATCCTTGAATTCTGCTCCTTCCACTCTTGCTTGATCTTCATCTCATCTCAACACAAATTCCTCAATAAACTCACACTTGGACAGGATATCTCAGTGAGACAGACAAAATCTGGTTAAGTTTAATGGCAAAAAGACCCAGTTTCTGTCCATCTCTCAGTCGAAAGTTCCTCAAACTTTCCTTCTTTCTTTGACTATTTTGTAATTCAACCTCCTGACTCAATGAACATACTTAGTATTACTGTAACATCTACTCTGTCTTGGAAACCCCACATTATGGAAACAGATAAGTCTGACTCTGAGAAACTGGGAGTCCTGTTTAGATGTCAAAATTTCTTTTCTTCTGAATAGTCACTCCTTTTATACAAAAGACTGATCTATCCTTGTATGGAGTACTGCTCTCACATCTGGGGTCTAACTCCGCACCCTTTATTGGACAAAGTTGAGTGGAAAGTGGTCCAACTTATGAACTCTCCCAAACTAACTTCAAAGCTTGACCCACTTGCCCTCTACTGCAATGTTGGTTTACTTTCCTTCTTCTATAGGTATTACTATGGTTTTTGCTCCTGAGAGCTGGCTGCTTGTGTGCCCTCAACCACTAGCTAGGCCTTACAATACTTAGCAAGCTGCTGCATCACATGATTACCGCATGACCAATGGCAACTCAATGATGCGTCACTTCGAGAAATGTTTCTTTTCATGCGCCCTGATGTTCTGGAACTCTCTACCCTCTCATGTCTTTCCCAGTAACTGTGACCTGGCACATTTTTGCTAATTCTTTTCCTTGTCTCTTCTTTTTCCCCTTCACTAACCTCTCTATATGTTAATTAAGCCCTGGCCTTGATGTGGACATTTGTCTATGACTGGGGCCTTAAAAAAAAAAAAAAAAAATATGGAGAGGTCCCATCAAGCCTAGTTTATGGGTCATGGCTGGATCTAGGGACCAATGAATGGACTTCATCTGCTTTGCCTGGGTGCCTAAGCCTAGTCCTCAGTTTCAGGAAATCAGGACTGTGTAGTCAAGCCTAAGACTCAAAGGTTATTCAACCAGGTGTCTTGCACATGAAATCTCCTGCAGGTGACATAGCATATGCACCTATTACAAATGAGGACCAGTGAATCAAATGGGCTCAATGATAAATCAAATATGTTAGCTAACCATTTCACACCTCAAGGTGTTAATGGACAAAGGGCTCATGAAACAGTTTCTATTTCTAAAAGATGTTTGACTGTCAATTCACCATCAGTAAAAGCACTTAACTGACATTCTTAAACTCTACAAGGCTGGAATGGTTAAGTTTGATGAGATCTTAATCAAGTATTAGGCATTCATGCAGGCATTCAATTCAACCAACATAAGGGAAATACCTCTGTAGGCCTGGTAATCAAATTGAACAAAATGTGGAAAAGTTTATAATGCCATAGAGTGCTGTACTGTGATAAAAGTTTATAATGCCACTGAGTGCTGTGTAGTGGCAAGTCCTGAAGTAGGCTACCCTAAAGTGAAGGAACTGCTGAAGAAAAGAATCAGTTTCAGTTATGTAAAAATGGATAAATGGATTGAAAAAAAAAACAACTAAATGATGGTTTGATCCTAAACATTCAGATCATGAAGGTATGCATGACATTGCTGATGATATGTGAAACTGTGTTGAAACACTACAAGCCATACTGATTCTCCCTATGTGAATAAAAAAATCTACTGCAGCTAAGATAGTTGCTATGTTACCTAAGCAAATGCTGGAAAAGTAGGTCAACAAGGAAGAGAGACAGCAGATATTTACAGAAGATACCCAAGTATTTCATACTTAGCAGAATTTCTTAAGCAAGCAGCAAGTACGTGTGACCCAGTTTACATAACAAAATTGAGAGGCTTAAAACAAGGGGTATGCAAGATATCCCAAAAGCAAGGGATTAAGCTTTAATGTGCAGGTTCTAGGTGCCACTGGTAAAACAGATCTATCTATATATGTCTATCTCTGAAGACTGTTCCTTTGGGAACTTCCTCATGGGGGTGGCCACAGCAAAAGTCTCCATAACTGTTAAACTCCATTGCTGCTTTTTAATCTTTAGTGCCTCACCCATAACAGGCCACTATTAGAGGATACTTTATAGCAGCATTTTTAAAGGCTCCTACTTAATATTCCTCTTGACTACTTCTACCTAATATGTCTATTTAATTCCCAACGTCTTGCTTCTACCTAATGCCCCCATCAAATGTTTCTACATACTTTTACCTAATGTTTCAATCTAATGCTCCCGTCTACTGTTCCTACATACTACTTTTATCTATTTCTCCTAAGATTTCGACAAAGGCATGGATGGTGCATAGCACTCACCAAAAGAAAAACATACGAGTTATGTGTGACAAGGAGAGATTGTATGTTTGAGGACAGAATACCTGCAGTCCATGTGAGGGTGAGGCAGAAAGAAAAAACAGCTACCTGGGTCAGAGCAGTACAACTTGACAACCACTTAAGTGCTGGCTCACTAGGTAGCCATCAATAATCCTCCTGAAACCCAGGCAGGTAGTACTGGTAAAACAAGTGCTTCTATGATTCCAGTGTGAAAACAAGCTAACTTGAAACAAGATATCTGCAATGAGGAAGCCCATGCCTTAGCCAAGTTGCCATTTCTGTTGAAGTATAATGTGCCTTCAAACAAATTGGTATATGTTGTCTTTCTCTCAACTTTCTTGGTAACTTGAATCATCAGTCATTAACTTTTGGGAAAAGGGTAACTGCATGTTCAAAGTTGCAAGATAAAACATTGAGGCAGACTCAATCAAGCACTCCAGTTTGGTGGCCAGGGGTCTATTCCCAACATTTGTAGTGAGGAACAAACCCAGAGGTTAAAGCTCTGCATGTGAACCTCCAGAGAAAAGTCTACACAAACAGACATTCCTGTTGTTGCAGTCAAGGGTAGAGGAAAGAGTATGAGCAAATAAGTCAAGGCATATGCACTGCTAAACCCATGAAGTAACCAAACTTTCCATTCTGAGGCCTTTGCATATCAGCTTGGTTTAGAAGGTCCCAGAGCTACCTTGTCCCAAGACACTATGAACTCTGACCAAAAGTCAGAGGTTTTTGAAGTGGCCTTAAAAGTGGTTAGTTTTATTGCCAGAAAGAGAAAAGGCTGTGTTATTCTGGATCCAAAAGGTCAATGCAGTAGACAACTTTCCAGGCATGTACAGAATTGTTGGCCCAGCTGGATCATCTGAAGAGACTGAGTATAACTATAGTGCATGGTTCATTTGTCAGTATCCTGACAGGTCAAGCCTGGATCACCAGGAAACTAATACAGCTAAAAAGTGGTTGCAGTCATTGGAAAGTATCTAGCTATAAATCCTGTGTTGCATCAATGGCACAAACAAGAGATTTTTTTCTGGGGATATGCTGAGCTAGACCCCCAAAAATTAAACTGAAGATTTTCCTGGGAGAACCTGGTATATTCTGCACCACAAAGTGTTGAAACCAAATTAGCTAGGGATATGTGATTTGCAGTACTATTATTTTTATGTTATAGAAAATGCAAGTGCAACCTGTGGGTTCATAAATTGTCTATTATGTAAATTTTAGTGCTATGTTGTCTTAGTATCAACTGCAAGACCCAGAGGGTAGGTTGAGGCTGGACAAAAGGATCCTTTGTGTCAACTTGTGCTTTAGCACATTGGTCACTATGCTGACCCTGGATTAACATCAGTTTGTGTACTAGTCCATGGTTAGATACCACATGGGGAGGGCAGTGCAAATGCCTGTCCACCATTTGTAACTACTAAGTTGTAACTTGAACAAGCTTAAAGTTGATTAAGAATGACTGTTTACATGGAAATGTTCCCCATAATCAGATATACTTTGAGAGGCAATGTAGTTATGTTTATGTTACAGATGCAAGATAACAACAGTGCTAATCATCACCTTCCTCCACCCTTACGGCATATAACAGCCCAATAAACCAACCACAAATCCGAGAAAGCGGAGCAGGGTGTGCTGAAATGGTATGAACATATGAAGTGGATGAGAATGGGGAGAGTTAAGGAGATACATGCATAACACAGAGATAAAAAGGTGGAAAAGAAAAAGAAAAAGAAAGATGGAATAGAAGACAATTTCAATTACCTGGGACTGAACATATAAAACATTGTCAGGTGTGCATGGGACTGAGTGAACTGGAGTGATATGCTTTCAATGGGCTGAACCACAGCATTTGAAGTGGTCAGGAAAAACTACAGAGGCTGTGGATGAGGGTGGGGGGCTTGGTGTTAATACACTGTATGTGACAGGAAGAGAGCAGAAATCAGCATACAAGTGCAGTTTCTTCATCTGCTCCTGGTCCTACACTCACTAACACAAGAAACAGTGAACAGGTGTGATATTTCTCATCATTCTTTTATTATACTTAATCGCTGTGTCCCGCATTAGTCAGGTAGCGCAAGAAAAAAGATGAAAGAACGGCCCAACCCACGCACATACACGTGTATATACATAAACGCCCACACACGCACATATATATACCTATACATTTCAAAAGATACACACATATACATACACATATATACACATGTACATGTTCATACTTGCTACCTTCATCCATTTCCATTGCCACACATGAATTAGCACACTCTTTTTATTACCACACATCTCTCTTACCCTTTCATTACTTACTCGATCAAACCACCTCACACCACATACTG
>JAUUDZ010039262.1:0-10775 GCA_032361705.1 Panulirus versicolor
GGCGACCCTGTTGTCCAGGAGATGAGAGAGAGAGAAAGAGAGTTACACAGAACTGAGTTACGTGGAACAGAGTTACATAGATTACACACACCAGAGAGAGAGAGAGAGAGAGAGAGAGAGAGAGAGAGAGAGAGAGAGAGAGAGAGAGAACGAGAGCGAGTATTGTACCAGGTCGTCCACCCCAGAGAGTCAGATTAACCACAAAGCTACAAGGAATTAAAAGAAAACGCGTCAGTTAAGACAGGACTACAGATCGGAGGCAGGAACTAATCCATTAACCCATAAATTGTAAAATTGCAACTGATAGCCAAGCAGCCCCCTGACTCCAGCTGCCGAGTGAGTATATAGATATATACACTACCGTCCAGGACAACTGGAATTTGGATACTGTCGAAACCAACCAATGAGAAAACATCGCGAATACAAAAAAGAAAAAAAGAATATATTAAAGAAAATCAAATCAGGAATCTTTTGAGTCTTAAGGCAAAAAACATCGAAAAAGAAGATGGAGAGAATAGAATCAGTAATATTTCGAATCTAAAAACAAAAAAAAAATCGAAAAAAAGATGATATTTTTCGATTATATTTCTGAGTCTGGAGGTAATCAGAGTATTGGCTGGAAGTCCTGGAAGGCCGAAGGAGGAAACGTTGGGTAGGATGAAAGAAGCGGAAGATAATGATGATAAACTTAAACTTTAGATAGTTGTATATACCCAGTCATCATCTCGCCTGGCCAGTGTGGGGTAGAGTGAGGTGTTTGAGAGGTGGAGGTCAGGGGATGATATTTCGACCGCTGGAAGACTGGTGAGTCCAGGAGGGACTGGACTGAAAGACTGGAAGGGAGAGGAAAGCATGGATAAACTGGAGATTGTAACTGTGAATGGGATGACTGAAGGAAGAGACACTAGAGTGCACATGGGAAAGATAGACAAATGAAAGGAAATAAGTAAAGATAAAATAAGAGAGAAAGCACAAAGGGCAAAGAGAAGAAGAAAGAAATGCAAAGATGAACGATGAAGAAGAGGATGGTTCCCTTCCAGCACAAGTGGAACAGAAGGAATTATTGGTTCCCTCCCAACACAAGTGGGAGAGAAGTAAACAGTAGTTCCCTCTCAGCACAAGGGGAACAGAAGGAAACAGTGGTTCCTCCCAAGTGGATCATAAGGTAACAATGGTTCCCTCCCAACACTAGTGGAACAGAAGGAAATACAACAAGATAAGTCCGCCACTGAAGATCATGTACAAAAATACCAGTGGACTGGTTGGGGAAGGGTGAGGAAATGGACTTCTGGGAGGATGGAGAGGAGGAGAGTAACCCGGACGTCAAAGGCACACGCGAGACTCCTAAACTCTCCAAGGACTTCAAATCTCACGTGGTTTTCCGAGAGGGATTTACAGCAACGAGATTACGAGAGAGAGAGAGAGAGAGAGAGAGAGAGAGAGAGAGAGAGAGAGAGAGAGAGAGAGAGAGGAGAGGGAAGACCAGCAGTACTGATGAGTGAAACCCGTATAATTCCCTATGTTAAATATGCCTATGTTAAATATGGATAGTACATCTCTCGTCATGGAATCCTGGAGTAAGTGTTGTGGCCTTTGAGAACATCGACTTCATTTTTGTGGAAATGAAAGATAAACTTCATAAGAAAATGACAATAGGAATAATTGATAGGTTCCCAGCACAGACACCAAAGTGTGGACGAATTACTTTTAGCAATCTTGAGACCAGTCCTCTTTCTCGTATATATTAATGATGTTGATAATGGGCTGCTTTGCAAGATATTAAGATTCGCTGGTGATACAAAGCTGGGAAATAAATCTACAAATGAATTTGAACGTCGGCAACTTCAAACTGACATAGACTGACTGATGGGCTGGGCTCATTGATGATAAATGAATTTTGATGTCAGTTAGTGCAAAGTTTTACATATCGGTAGCAAAATCAGGCTACAATATGAATTCTGTTGAACTGCAAAAGGTAAAGGAGGAAAAAGACTTGGGGATGATAATCTCTGGTGACCTAAAACCAAGTATGCAGTGCCCAGAAGCAGTGGAAAGAGCGAACAAAATTCTTGGATTCATAGGTCGGGCCTTCTTATCTAAGATCAGAGAAATCATCCTTTCTCTTTACAGTTCATTGGTTCATCCACATCTTGAATAGTATGTTCAGTTCGGTCATTCTACCAAAACGAAACAAAAAAAAACAGAATGGAAAGAGTACAGCGTCAAGCTACCAATATGATTCCCAGGTTAAGAGACAAACCCTACGAGACCAGATTAAAACGACTTGAATCTATTATGCTTAGAAAAGAGAAGGTTCAGAGGCGATCGAATACAAGGATTCAAAATTATCAAAGGCTTTGATAATCTTGGTCTATCCTATCAATAGCGGTATCCCTCTGGGCTGTCCCGTCTTCTACGTCACCACGCATTTCCATCAACGATTTCCTTTCCTCAATAGAAATACGAATACACTCAGATACTGATGACTCAGAACTGCATTACTCCACTGCGGCTAAGTCCGCTCCATCTTCTCGTGCTATGATTGATAGGTACCACAGAATTCCTTAGCATCCTCGACAGGCTATTCATCAGCTCCATCCTAATCTATGCCTCACCTGTTTGTTCATCCATCATCACAATGGTTCTTGTAATACTCGCATTTGGACAGAATACTCAACCGTAGCGTGCGCAACCCTAATTAAACTCAAAGCCATTAAAACGGAACGTCTGCTCATTTCTCTTTCTATAACCCCGCAAAGCTTTCTCATTTTCTTCGACGTCTGAATAATTCCACCATTCATCATGATAAACATTGTTAGTATCATCTCTTATAAATCCATCCTATAAAAATGGCTATGCCTTCCACTAAGGCGTTATGTTTTCCACGTTTCCCTGGGTCTTGAACCAGCAACTACTTTGATACAACTTGAGTCCACTCCTTTTTTTAGAAGGGCAAGTTTTCGACTTCTTCCAAAGTTTTTACATTATTTTTCTCTTCCCTCCTTATTTCTCTGACTCAGTATCGTTATTCTGTGTTATAGTTAAGGCCTGGTCCCGATGAGGACTTTTTTCAGTGAATGTAACCTTTGACATTAGAGGAAAAAATATATATACAACACTAACAATACTAGAACTGAAAGGACTGAGTAATGGATACAGAGGAGGTGGGAAGCCCTCAACCCACCTACTCCGACATAAAGAACTCCAAGGGAAGATACGATAATTACCTAAGTTCTAGAGGACGACAATGACCGTCCATAAAGAACAGTTCCCTGAAGTCAGCAGACATTCCAGAACAAGAGGGTTATTAGTGGGAGTTAAGCAAGAATAGTGTACGAAGGCGACATGCGTAGCAGCATCTCTTCATTAACTGAGTTGTGGGTACGTGGAAGAAGCTAAACCTATGGGAAGTAGATGCGAGTAGCTAGGATACGTGGGAGGCGAGGCCCCACGAGTGTCAGGCTTCCTCCCCACCTGTCAGATGACTCGAGGCTCACTGTAACCTCCTGGCCCCTGCCTCATTTGGCCACAACCGCACTTGGCCTTCACGCGATAGGCAATAATATCAGTTAATGACGAAGGTAAACAATAAGTTGGTTAATCCAGCATGGGGCACCATCGTCATGGACGCTCCAGCCCACTGCCCTCACTCCATCACTTATCCAGATAAATGGCCTGGCTGGGGTTAATGGACCATCAGGAAGTTACTCACTGGAGGCTCACAGTCGGGCCTGGAATAAGCTCGTCCAGATACCAGACGGAAGATATGTTTAACCCAACCTACACCGATTAGTCGTTCTTGTGTCTGGTTAATCACTGCTTCAGTCGTCGGAGTCACTTTGATTACATGCAACATCTATATTGAGAGGAAACACACGAGCAGGTTTTCTGTGGTTTTCTATCTGCTCTCATGCGTTGTAGTCAAATTAGACACCAATCTTTAATCACATTAACAGAAGTCTTCAGTGGTCATATATCAGCGGGTAAGAGTTCCTCTTAAGATCATATCAACGCCAAAATTAGCGAAGGCAGGAAGCACATAGTCGACAAAGAACATCGGGCTACAGATGAATGGATGATCTTAAACTCCTCGTATAATGGAACAGTATCTGTACATCTCCAGTCCCTCGGGACTGATGTATGATGTCTTTGTGAGTGGTCGCTGACACGTGTGTCCTACCCCTTTTACTTCCCATACATCTCTGCTCAAGAGGATTTGAAACTCAGTATCGTTATTTCCAGCGTAGGATTAACCTCAGTCTCCTGGAACACCCTGGGACTCCAAGACCAGTGGAGGGCAGTTCAGATGGGGTGAACTGGAATTAAAGCAGTAACAGACGACTGGGGTTCTTTGAGGCTGTTTGTAATAGTGGCAACTCCAGAGATTACTGTGGTAAGAGGAGATAAGCAGAGAGTTAATTCAAAGAGAAATACCTGTAAACTTTACATGTAACTATAGAGGTCAAAATAATGTCAGTCGTGGAAGACGAGAAATTCTTATTAAGACTAATGTTAAACGTATCTATGGCGCTATTTTTAGAATGCTTTTCAACCAACTGGTAAATCATCCAATATGTTAACAATCCTGTCGAGGAAAAAGTACTTGGCTTCATTCGAAGTAAAACGACTCCCTGCAAGTTTATGTTCCTTGCTACGAGCGAAATAAGATAGATTTTTCGAGGACTTTTGATAATTATAAATGTCTTTATTAAACCTCTTCTTAACCTTCACGTTTGAGCCATATGTGTTTCAATCGTCTCGCTACATCGAACAGGATTTGTTTGCCAATCTGGGAATCATCTCAGTACCTTGTCTCTCTACCTCTCTGTCCTCTATGTATGACTGTTTTCCAGTAAGGTGACCAAACCTGAAGACAGTATTCAATGTGGGGAAGCACAAGTGAGTTGCAATGATTAAAAGATTAGTTTCCTAGAGTTGTGTTCGAATGCCCAACCGACGAATTCAAGAATCTTTCTCGTCAAGATCTAAGTAATGATATCATTGGCTTTACTTTCATAATACTCGTTGTTTATATCATAAGAGAAGTTATGCAGATTTGTTAGACACGAATGATATCGGCGAAAACCACGCTGTAAATCGCCCATTAATCGGTCATCATCTATGTGATTAACAGTCTTGTCTTAGAGGAATGGTTTCCATAAGTTCACCAACCACGGACCTTAAGCTAATTAGGTGACTTATCGCCTTTTTCATTATCTTCCAATAACTTCCAGTCCTCTGAAACTTTTTCAATACTATGTAAATTACTGAAAAAAAGACTAGTCAATGGCTTACCCATCTCATTTTTCGCCTCTTTTATTGTCCCTGGGTAAAACTCACTTGGACCTGTCGTTTTATTGACCCATCATTACAAGCGGCAGCTGTGGATATTACCTCATAGGTAATTTACCGGTCATCACTTGTACCAAAACTTGGCTCCAACTTCGGCATTATTGACAACAGTCTCATTCGTAGCCAGAACGAGGTCTAACATGCTCATATCGTCAGTAGCTTCCTTGGTTAATGATACTCGAGCATTATCGAGGAAGATGAATGAGATATCCTAGCCCACACAGCAATCTGGAAAGGATTCTCCCCACTCACTTAAGTTGAAAGAAAATCTCCCTCGGTGATCACATGGCATTCATTACAACTTCCTGCCAACTGATCATCAAGTCTCTCATCAGCTGGTAAACTAATGGAAACCATCATTCGAGATGAGACTGTAAACCATTTTTTGGTTTCGTGTTAGCTGAGACGGCACGGGCAACTGAGGCCCTAATCAAGACCATCCCATATATATATATATCCTAGCCCACCCAGGTGCTTATTTCATCGACCATCCCCTAGGGATGGATGAACAGCTGGATTGACTGTGGACCGACTACCGCAACCAGGATTCGAACCGATGCGCTCGACCCCTGGACGGCTCGTGAGTGCGTCTCGGTCGGGAACGCTAACCGCTACACCACGTAGTTACCTAACTCCACCTTCTCGAGCTTACACCGCTGCTGTGTCTTCGTCCGTTGACCAAGAAAGTATAGTCTCCATAAAAAGAAACTTCTCGCTTCAAAGGAGTCAGTCCTGTCCCTGCTACTGAATGCAGCACAGCCTTAAAGCTACAGGTAGGAGCACCTGGATGTGGGGTTCTAGGGTATACATGTGTATATATGCGACTGCTTCTCCCGTCCTAGCGAGGTAGCGTCAGGAACACACGAACAATGCTCTCATTTGCATACATCCATTCTCTAGCTATCATGTACAACATACTGAAACCAGTGCCTATCATCCACAACCAAGCCCCACGCACGGTTCCACAGTTTACTTTGCTTTATATGCTCTGGTTTAGCCCATCAATAGCACGTTGTCCCCCGAATACCAAATCTAACCATATGATGCCTCAAACTCCCTTGAATGTTCAGGCTTCGATGCCCTAAAGCTGCCTTTACTCCATCCCTCTACCTTCTTGATTTCCTTCTTCCTATTCCTCCTTCCACCTCTGACACGTAGATCCTCTTAGCCAGTCTTTCTTCGCTCATCCTCTCCATATGTACAAACAATATCAGCGCATCCTAGCCAGCTCTCTCGGTCAGACTGCCCTAATTCCCACACCTCACTCTAACAGTGTCGCTCCTTACACTATCAACTTGGTTCACACCACATACCGACTTACACTAACGCATTTCTGACGCGTCCACCTCCCTTTCTTTTTCCTTTAAGGGCCAAGTATCACATCCAATCTACCCTGCTGGGGGACTTGTAACTTTAAACACACACCCAACTTTGGCGGAATCAGACGCACGCCTCTCCTTCCACGTCATCCCAACCTCTTGCAGGATCCAAGAGTACAGTGTGGCGAAGAGCTAACTCTCGTGAAGTTATTTGTGATGAGAGACGACCTGTCGTCGAGTTAGATATGTCATAAAGTGTGGAATGTTGTCGGATTAGATATCCGCCGAAGGCCGACCTATCGTGGAGTTGGATGGAAATGCTGTGGGGGTTAGGTATCTGCCGCAGGACGACCTGTCGTGCAGTCAGACTACCTTACCAAAGACGAACTGTCGTTGAGTTAGATGTGCAAAAGAGGACGAATCATCGTAGTGTTACGTGTGTGACGAGGGACAAACAATCAGGGAGTAAGTTAAGTGACGAGAATGAACTGTTGCGGAGTTAGCCGTCTCGTTGAGGCCCAGTTATGTTTTTAAAGGATTTGATTTCTCAAAAGTAAAAGTCTTATGTTTATCTTAAGGCATTCTACACCAAACGTAGAGACTTCGAGTTATTAAATTCATATCTACGCTCCTTTGCACAATCGGGAAACAATATTTTTTTTTAATGGGATTTGTGTTCTATACTTAAGGCCAGAGCTGAGGAGATTAGTCTCAGATCTGACTATTGTCTCGTGAGGACAATGGGAGGAAAGTCCTTGGATCAGCCAGTTTACTTTTGTGTGGGAGTGTCGATACAGCTCAATACATCGAGTAGGCCAACAATGTAACTCGACTTTTGGTGATTTATTGACACGGATCAGGAGGAACTCACCGACTATTAACAGGTTTTTGAGTATTGTGGAAGGAAGGGCGTGAGAGGCGTGACGGATGATGGATGAGGTGGGTAAGAGGTGTGGCGGGTGACAGGGTTTAACGGGTGAGAGGTGTAGAGGATGAGAGTTTTGAGGGTGACGGGTGAGAGTTGTGACAGGTGCGACGGGAGAGAATGTGGCGGGTGAGAGCTGAAGGACGAGTGAACGCTGAGGTGACTCAAGCCGGAAGGGAGATCAAACCAGAGTCGGCTTCTGGGTAGCACTAGGCTGGGCGCGTCCCTTATCCCCTCTCCATCTGATGACGCGACGACTGTAATTCGAAAATATTAGCCGCTTATGTTTCTCAGAGAAGAGGACCGTAGCCAAGTTCTCGTCCCCCCCACCTTCCCCTCTTGGCGTAGGGGAATTATAGTAGCCTCTTGATGTCGTCGTGGGGATACTGGTTCTAGGGTCGGGGAGCTACCGTCTCCCTCCTAATGTCGTTGTACAGGACGTAACACTACTGTTGGGGAACTAATGAATCCCCTTAATTTTGCAGTATTGTGAAGTGGTACTGGTGTAGGAGAGGTATAGTAGCCCCTAATGTTGTTGTAAGGTGGAGCTGTAGGCCACTGACGGCGCTGTAGAAGAAGATTTTGATGCTTCCCGGTGCCGTAGGTGATGGCTTTGATTTCTGCCAGTGCTGAAGAAGAAGGCTCTGGTCTCTGCCACCGATGAAGAGAAGGTTCTTTGTATCTGTCAGGACTGAAAAAGGAGGCTGTGGTCTCTTCCACACTGATGAAGAGGAAGGCTTTGATTACTGTCACAGTGCTGATGAAAAAGGCTATGGTTTCTGCCAGAGCGGAAAAAGGTCTTGGACTTTACCAGAACTGAAGAAGAAAGCTTTGGCCTCTTCCAGTGCTGAAGAAGAAGGCTGTGGTCTCTGCCAGAACTGAAGAAGAAAGCTCTGGTCTCTGCCATTGCTGAAGAAGGCGGCTTTGGTTTCCGCCAGTGAAGAAGAAAGCTTCGGTATCCGTCAATACTGAAGAAAAAAGCTTTGGTTTCCGTCAATACTGAAGAAGAAAGCTTTGGTCTTTGCCAGTGCTGAAGGAGAAGGAGCTGGTCGCTGCCAGTACTGAAGAAGATGACTCTAATCTCCAACCGTGCTTTAAGAGGAGATAATGACTTCTTGCTGCGCTGTTGGAGATGCTCCTCATTCCCTTCCAGTGTTGTAGGAGATGAACAGATTCTGCTGAGAAAGAGGACGATTTTGAAGAAAAAAAAGATAACACTTATTCTTTAGTAAGCGTCCGAAACTTTGGGGAGGCTGAACTGGTGTCACCTCCAGGTATATAAGAGACTGGAGGGTTCGAACGTGTGCTCTGGTGTCTCTACCCCACTGATCCACAAAGATGATCTCGTTTATCCCCTTACACTTCTAACATCAAATGGAAAAAACACATTAAAATTATTTAGAAAAGTAGGAAATCCTATCGAACCTTCTAAACTATTAACTTTTGGGATTTCGTCCTGAAAATGAAAATAATCACGTCTATTCTCTGTCTCTATGTAGGTATATTTCTATATAACTATATGCCAATCTATACATTCAGCCATAACCAAGGCGCCTATTGTATTAGGTTACTTTTTTTGGGAGGGGAACAACGCTGCTCTATCACCTTCACCAGGAACCACCGTGCAAGACGTCTTCCCTCTCCAGGAAGAGCGGGCGCACCCTGCTATTTCCAGTCAAAGTCATGGCAAAGTCCTTGGCATAAATGATAAGGTCCGGCGACTCGAGGCCAGAATGAGGCCAGGCCAAGACCTTACGAGATTATTTCGAACTTCAATCTTAATTTTCCGACAACTCGGGAAAAGCGGGTGTTGAGAGAGAGAGAGAGAGAGAGAGAGAGAGAGAGAGAGAGAGAGAGAGAGCCACAAACTCACACAGCGTCACGACACCGGGACGTTTTCTCCTAAAGCCCTTGAGTGGGTATGGCACGAAAAGGGCCTCACACTGCTTCAAATACGCCATGCCCATAACATGCCAGCCTCCGGAGACGCTTACCCCTTCAACAGTAGTGCTTAATGGGGCAGAATCCACAAGTCGGCCAGCAGCACCAGTCATCCACTCAGTCATACGTGGCACTGAACTAAGGTGACAGTGCTGTATTCTAGTGAACTATCTTCCTTTCGCTGTCGACGTCCAGGCTCATGACAAACGACTGTACTCCATGTTGTTCTCTTTTCTTTATAGGAAGGAGAATCTCCATTGTTTATAATCCACTAACAAGACCTGCCTTAGAGCTGATGTGTGTCATCGCCTGGATGGTTGGCTATGCCACATTACTTATCTGTTTGTTTTCCTCTCTTAGAAAGCACAGATGATGATGATGATGATGATGATGATGGTTGATCGTCAAGCGAAAGTGGCAAGAGACCATAGATCGTGTGGATATTTTGAGAATGGTATTTCACTCTCAAATGACAGTGGAAAGAAAAGAACACATCCAGGACGTATAATAAATATGGTAGTACGAAGAGTGACAACTTTAAGGCGGCATCAGAAGCTGTTGAAGAACCCTTTACGAAGCGAGTGCGAGTTTGCTCGTATCTGGAACATGTTGCATTTATCTGCCTGGCTAGGCAGTGGCTACCTCCACCTCCACACAAGAGGAAGGGTGCCGAACACGGCGTCTCACCTCGGTCTTGGAGATGAATTCGCAGGGAACACGTCGCGTCAACAGAGTCCACGAGATACGAAAGATAATAGTCAAAGTTCCTCTTTCACTGCACTGGGGGGACACATCAACCTCCCTCTTCCTCGAGGTCGAACTTCAGAAGGAAAATACCATACATGGGGCTCAAGGAAGTACAGTTTGAACTTGGTTCCTTCGTTCTCAAGAACTCTTCACCGCCAGATCTCTCTGTCTCTCTGTCAGCGCGAGATTCTCGGAAATGGCAACGTCCAAACGGAACAAACACAAGGACTTTAAGAGCTGAAGAAGTTCCTCAGAACGGACCGTCATCTACCTTCCAAAAAAATGTGTGTGTCAACGAAATATCTGACCAAAATTCTGACTGCTGTATGTAGGCGAGTGAAGGACAGAGGATATCTGTTCGTATAACCCAGTTTAATCAGATTATACTGAAAGAAGAAGGGAAAAGAATGCTTGAAATGAACTTAATACGTAATCTAAGAGAGAGAGAGAGAGAGAGAGAGAGAGAGAGAGAGAGAGAGAGAGAGAGAGAG
>JAUUDZ010039273.1:0-10774 GCA_032361705.1 Panulirus versicolor
CTCCTGCTTCTCCTCATTCCCTCCATCTATGACACATATATCCTCTATGTCAATCTTTCCTCACTCATTCTCTTCATATGTCCAAATCATTTCAACACACCCTTTTTTGCTCTCTCAGCCACACTATACTTCTACACATCTCTCCTACCCTTTCATTACTTACTAGATCAAACCACCTTACACCACATGTTATCCTGAGACATTTCATTTCCAACACATCCACCCTCCTATGTACATCCTATCCATAGCCCATGCCTCACAACCATAAATTATTGTTGGAACTACTATTCCTTCAGACATCCCCATATTTGCTCTCTGAAGTAACATTCTCTCCTTTTGCACATTCTTCATCACTCCTAAAACCTTCGCCTCCTCCCCCACCCTGTGACTCACCTCCGCTTCCATGGTTCCATTCGCTGCTAAGTCCACTCCCAGATATCTATATAAATATATGGAGAAAATGTGAGGAAAGGATGACAAAGAGGATTTATGTTGCAGAAGTGGAGTGAAGAAGGAGAATAGGGAAACCAAATTGGAGATGGAAGGATAGAGTGAAAAAGATTTTGAGCGATCAGGGCCTGAACACGCATGAGGGTGAAAGGCATGCACGGAATAGAGTGAATTAGAATGATATGGTATACTGGGGTCAATGTGCTGTCAGTGGACTGAACCGTGGCCTGTGAAATGTCCAGGGTAAACCAAGGAAAGGTCTGTTGGGTCTGGATGTGAATAGGGAGTCATGGTTTTGGGGCATTTCACATGACAACTTGAGTATGAATATGAGTGGATATGGCCTTCCTTTGTTTCCTGGCATTGCCTTACTGTCATGGGGGGCTGTTGATTAAGTATAAAAGAGAAGAAAAAATGTATACGTATTATTATTTTCTATTCTTTCATGCATTTGTGCTGTTTCTTGTTGGGCTGGATGGCTTTGGGAATGGATGATGGTGAACAAGTATGAATACACATGTTTATGTTTATATATGTGAGTATATGCCTGTGTATATATGTATGTGTAAGTGAGTGGATGTGGCCTTTCTTCGTCTGTTTTCTGGCACTGCCTCGCTTACATGGGAAATGGTGATCAAATATGAAAGAAAATTTTTTAGTACATGTTCACCATTTTCTGCATAAGAGAGGTAGCATTAAGAACAGATGACTGAGTCTAAGAGGGAAAATTCCTCACTTGGCTCCTTACTCCTTTCTTTTGCGAAGTAATACAGGAAGAGAGGATTTCCTGCTACCCATTTTCTCCCCTCTTAGTCATCTTCTACATCATGCAGGGAATACATCGGCAATATTCTTTCTTCCCTGACCTTAGGGATATGTGTGCGTGTGTATTATTTCTTTCATATACGTTCACTATTTCTCATGTGAGCCAGGTAGCATCAAGATCAGTTGACTGAGCCTTAGAAGAAAAAAGGATAATACCCACATATCTCCAGACTCTGAACAGAAGGTTGAGCCAAGCAGCTGTGTATGTTATGGACTGGCTATCCAGTAGAGGATTAGAAAATGAGACCATGCAATCATTTGTGACAATGATAAGTGCTGAACAAAATTGTTGTCTACAAAGGAGTCTGACATTAAAACCACACAAGGATATTTGCAGATGTATTTAGAAATTCTTAAGTTTTATTATCAAGTGTGTTCACATTGCTATGTTTCTTCTTTAAGGGAGTAGTTTATCCATGGGTATGAATTATCATACTCAAAGGCTGAATATCACACACAAGGGATAGTATACTTTAGGATGTAGGTTACTCAAGGGTTAAAGTTATATCATGAATATATAAATATTTTACTCATGGTGTTAAACTAGATTATTCAATAAAAAATACTTCCTCTGAAAGTTGGAAACTTCCTTAAACAAGTGTAACTGAATGACTTTTCTTTTGGATTTTTCATGGAGATGAATTCCTCAACAGCCTGTCATTATTCTTCCTAGGTATCAAGGATGAACGAGTGGGATGACAGCAACAACAAATTGAATGAGATGAAGTGTGTTGGCAGCCACTGTTCCATTCGGACCTCCATCTTCCAGGATCCTGAAAGTGCTCTTCTGGAAGACAGTGGTGGTGATCAGATAGACCACAGCATCTGTGATTTCTTGGACAAGCAAGAGTGTGACCAAAGGCCTGAAGGTGAACTATGGTCATTCATGATTTATCTCAAGGAAGAAGTGCATGTCCTTTCAAGAGGGGGTTGGGTAGTTGGCTGTATACCTATAAATCTCTTGAGTAGGAAAGCTTGACTTCACTTTTTAGAAGGGATAGAAGTTTTTCTCTGCATGAATAAAGTAGTCATTAACTTTCTGTAAATGTCCATTATTTCTTTTTTAGAAAATTATAGTCTGGTTAGTTTTGTTTACTACTGGAATCACTACTACAGGAAGAATGTTCTTTCAGCATTCATTGGATGTTAATGTTTGGGCTGAGGGGTATGTGTAACAAGAGTCATGGTAAAAGATAAGAGGTGATGAAAGCATTATGTGTGATGAAATGTTGCAAGGCAGCTAGAATGTTTGATATTAGAGTTGAATTTCATAAGAAATTGTTGATGAGGTAGTTAGGATTATCAATATATTTATGGATCATGTTGAGGTACCTGAGGATTGGAAAAATGCCTGTTTAGCACCATTATATAAAGGCAAGGGTGATAAAGGTGAATGTTCTAATTTCAGAGGCATAAATGTGTTGAGTGTACCTGTTAAGTTGCATGGGAGAGTTGTGATTGAAAGGGTGGTAGCATGTATAGAATATTGGATTACAGACGAACAATGTGGTTTGAGGAGTGTTTGTTTTGAAGAACATATGTGAAAACTGAAAACATAGATAAACAGAAGGATTTATATGTGGCATTTATGGATTTGGAGAAAGCATATGATAGGGTTGACAGAGATGTTTTGTATATGATGTGAAGAATATATTGTGTGGGATGGAAGCTATAAGAAGCAGTGAGGATCTTTTAATCATGGAAGTAATGTGTGTGTGTGTGAGTAGATAGAGAGGAGTATAAGTGCTTTCAGATGAAGATGTGTTGGAAATGAAATGTCTGAGGACACTGGGGTGCGAGGTGATTTGATTGAGTAATGAAAGGGTAAGAGAGATGAATGGTAATAAAAAGTGTGGTTGAGAGAACAGAAGAGGGTGTTTTGAAATGGTTTGGACATATGGAACATATGAGTGAGGAAAGGTTGACAAAGAGGATATATGTGTCAAAGGTGGAGGGAACAAGGAGAAGCTGGAGACCAAATTGGAGGTGGAAGGATGGAAAGAAAAAGATTTTGAGCGATTAGGGCCTGAACATACAGGAGGGTAAGAAGTGTGCAAGGAATATAGTAAATTGGAATAATGTGGTGTACTGTGGTCGATGTGCTGTCAGTGGACTGAACCAGAGCATGTGAAATGTTTGGGGTAAAAACTGTGGATAGGTCTGTGGGGCTTGGATTTGGATAGGGAGCTGTTGGTTGCTGTGCAATACACATGACTGTTAGAGAATGAGTGTAAGGGGATGTGACCTTTTTTTTCTGTTTCCTAGTGCTACCTTACTGACACACGTAAATATAAAGACTGACAGACATCCATATAGATGGATGGGTTGATAGATAGATGGATATGATGAGGTATTTTTTGATGAATTAACTATAATCTGCTTACAGGTGCTTCCACCAGCCTTATGGCAGACATGTCTGATGCTGATGACACCTTGGCTTTGCCAGAGGAAAAGAGCATGTGAGTATTGAGGAGAAATGGACCCTACTGTTGCTGATCAATAGTGAAGACATGTGAAAGTAACACGATTTCCTTGTAGAGCGTTTAATGCTAGTTGCATGGTCTCTTGAAATTTAGTTCTGATATGTTTACTGATGTCAGAGCCACTGGCATGTTCTAGATCATCTCTTGATAAGATATATATTGAAGGTTTCTGAATTTTCTGCTGACTTCAGACTTTCAGCAGATTAATTTTCCAGTAGGTAAGAGGTACTTGGTGATTTATTGGTCCTTTGCACAAGTTATGTTGTTACTTGCACTGTCATAAGTCTGCTCTTTGAAGCAGAACTCGAGTCAGATTGAAGATTACCTATCACCTGTTTTATTTCTTATTTCTCTCAAAATAAGGCTCACCTGGTACAGTATACCGCATAATATGTTCTACATCCTAATACATCATACATATAACATACTTTCCTATATACACTTTACTGTAATAATCACTCAGATATATATTTCATGCAAGGGGATTACGTAAATCTCATTCTACCTCTTAACACTTTAACACTCACTGTGCATTGCTTCTTGACTCACTCACTCATGTGTTTTGTATCTTAATACACTGCTTAGTAGCTGTTGTGTTCGCAACTCTTAAGCACAGCAGTCTTAACACATTGAACCCTGACACTTTCCCAATGCAAGAGTTTACAGTCCTCTCATTTTACCTTCAAACACAAACATTGCCCTGACATGCTTTATGCTTTCGTTTACTTTACCTGTTAGCACAAATTATAATCTTGCAAAGTTCCTGATGCTGCATCCAATACACTCTTAACAAACACTTCACCAACAATTTACTTCCCAAGACACTTCCTGAACAGTACACTAAAAACACTCATTACACTCACATCGTCTTGAGCATGGGCTGTGCCATAAATTACTTTATTTCTCAAAACTAATTAAAACACTGTACCTTATACTTCGTTTGCTCCCTAACACATTAGACACTTGTCATATGTATGACGCATATACACACACACTTCAGTACTTCCTACACCCTGATTCACTGTGCTGTTCAACATAGATTACATACTAACACAATCTCCAGCACACACTTCACTCTTACTTACTTTACTCCTCATCACTTTTCCTGATACGCATTTAATTGTCTTACACTCTTCTATACATGCTACACACTAACTCACTTGACCTTCCAACACATAACAGACTAATAGACTCCCTCAGTACACTTTAACCAAACATAGTGTTCCATAATTTACATCACTTTCTTGACTTGATTTTTCAAACCCCTAGATGAATATTACACTGACTGACAAGATGCTGGACATACTCTGAGTGTGTCTTGAGAACTAAGGTCAGGGGTGTGTCTTCCCATCTCTCCAGTCTTCCCTTAACATACTGTTTTCTTCACTCTCTACACTTTTTCTGTGCTTTGTCCTTCACATTTTCCCTATACTTTTCTTCACACTTTCCTGCCCTTTCTCCTAAAAACGTGTGCCACTTAATATTTTCACTTCACCCCCTTCCACATTCCATCAGTTTCTCCCACTATAATCTAGTGTCTCCTATGTGATTTCCATATTATTTTCCATTACTCTCCACATTTTCTTCTTTGCTTATCTCTAATTTATTTCAGTAGCCCTTCCATCCTTTCCCTTAAACTCATTTTCATTCTTTCTTGTTCACCACTCTCTTCTTTTCTTTTTTCTTCTCTTTAACAAGTTCCTTAACTTTCTCCACTCACTTTTTGTTTTCCACGATGTCCTCCATTCTTTCTGTGTTTCTTTCCAGTTTTTTGTCTTTCCAGTTCTTCCTTTTTGGTCTTTTCCTCACACCATTTTTTCCCTACATTTTTACACTTATTCCTTCAATTCACACTCCATTTTGATGGATTTTAAACTTTTCTGTTCTTTCAGTCACCGGGTTTCATGGGGAATGGACAAGACCCATCTCTGAGCTAAGCAGCAAACAAGAGATGGCTGAGGGTAATTAAACATGTCTTCTGGCAGGGAGACAGTAAACTAGTCAGCTGGAGGTAGATATTAAAGAAGAACCAGCTGTCAGGTAAAGAGTTTGCTGTAATCCTTTTTCACTACTACTCATGGGATGAGCATGGGGGTGTGCAATAAATTACCTGCTGATAGCGGCACAAATCAAAATCAAAAGGTAGTTAAATATTCTAGGGTAGCTATATAGTAGACACTTCAAGAACCAGCTGGGAGGTATAGATGATGAGCCCCTGTTGAGGAAGAGGATAAACAGGAACCGGCTAGGATGCATATAGACGGTATACAAGATCTACCTGGGAAATGGATGCTATTCAGGACCAGGTAGGTAGATCTTTTAAAAATGCTTTGGTAGGTGAGTAAACATGACCCATTTGGTTGATGATTATTATGTAAGAGGAATGTATGAGGTAGATAGTATTTTAGAGCCAAATGAGAGATGGCTTATAAGAACAGCTAGTTCATGTATAGTAGACAAAGCATGCCTACTGTTATACACAGGGAATTAAAAAGATAAACAAGAGGAGGCTGAGAAAAAGAAAGAAGAACCAGTTCGGAGTTAAGACTGTACCTGGACATACCTTTAAAGCATGTAATGAAGAGGAAGCTGGAGGTAGAAGATAAACAATAGGCAGTTAGCAGGGATACATTAAACTGAAATGTGAAAAATTGACTAAACAAGAAACTGTACGTAGAATACATGAATAAGTGCCAACTAGAGGTAGAGGATAAACCAGGTGGAGTTAAAGAGGTAGAGGATAGAAAGGAAAAACTGTATGGGTGAAAATAAATTAGACATACCTATGAGATACAGCACAAATAAGAGCTACCTAGAGGCAGAAAGTAAACAAAGTCAGACTGCAATGCAAACTTTCGACCGACGGCTATTTCCAAGATAACCAAGGATTATTAGGTGGTGAGGAGATCCAGTTAAATAGACCATGCCTGAATTAGAGAGCAAGTAAAATCTACCCAGAAAGTATTTGAAAAGTCTTAGAGGAAAATGGCAAATAATATTGTCTAGTATTACAATCTTGATTATTCAGTGAAAACTGCTGCTTAGTGATTTGCAAATGTTTGGAAAAGATG
The DNA here is from genome assembly GCA_032361705.1 of Panulirus versicolor. Lineage (NCBI taxonomy): Eukaryota > Metazoa > Arthropoda > Malacostraca > Decapoda > Palinuridae > Panulirus > Panulirus versicolor. The sequence goes on from JAUUDZ010039273.1 coordinate 6,830, forward strand.
ATGGGCTTGCAAGGACATTTCATGACTTTTGTGGGACCAAGAAGCTGCATTTTTTTATTATTACCATTAGGAATTTTGTCCTGATATAGACTTCACAAAAAAGATGTGCCAAAGCAGAGTGTGGCTTGCCAAAAAGTATAGATATTTTGTCCAATTTTAATAATCCTTGGTATAACTTCACAAGTGCTCTTAATTAATTCTAGGATGAAAAAGCTACCATGAAGTTGCGAGTAATGTTGAGGAACTTTCCAGCTCCTTTCATGTGTAGTTTTTAAGCGATAAATTGGAAACACTCCTAATGAACATGTTTTTATTTTGCAATACTGTATTTAAGGTAAATAACTTGATAATTATGTATCATATATGACTGAATGACATATACATAATAAAATAATTTTACTATTTTTGTTATTGTTGTTTCAACCTACAGCCATAAAAAAGTTAATTAATAGCATGTTAGTGAGCTTCGATGTTTTCACATATCCATCATTGAGAATTACTGTGGGAAAGCTATGCTAGAAAAGCAGAGAAGTATCTGAAATTCCAAAATTTATACTGTTTCGTTTTAATTGGGCCTCTTATTACATTTACTTCCCAAAGGATATTAATAGAACTCATGCCAAGCGGGAAAATGACACAGAAATGAAAGACTAAATTTGAGATTATCCTAATAAATTTGTGATTATCTCACAATGCTTATGAACTTGAGTAATTGGAGCTAAAGCTTTGGCCATCAGGGATGCCATGTAATGTTTCAGATGATCCCTCTGTGAAGATGAGATACCTACATTGCATAATGTTCTGGTTAGTAAATATAAGGAAAAATAACAACAATATTAAGTTGCAAAGATTTTAATGTCATGATATGTGCCTTTCCTTAGCACATTCATGCTATACACTTGAGTTAGCCATTATCCAGTACACCTGAGTTATATTACTTGCAAAAGAATTAGTTTCTTATGAACCCTTAAATGGTGGTAGACTTGAAGAAAGTTTACATTTTTATGAAATTGGAGAAATACAAGAAAAAGTAAAGGATATATACAAACAAGAAAACTAACATAACATATATGGCTGTGTTTTAGTGCTAAAGTTAAAGAGATGATTGCCTGGCAGAGGAGGACCAATTTGCTAAATATTTCCACAACTACATACTTAAAGCCATTTCTAATATTTGCCAGGAAACACATGTTTGCAATTCTATTGATAGGGATCTGGTGATCTTAGTATTGACTCTCAAGTCTCTCTCTCACAGATTCCTGCAGTTTATTTCCTGTTATATAGTTTTCACATTAAGGCCTTTCACTGTGTTCTATACCCATTACGTTGCATATAATTAGGTTGAATTTCATCAAACATATCAGACTTCCTTCATGTGCTTTGTATCTTTTGCAAACATAGTCATTGGTTATAGGACCAAGCCCTGTGGCACAACATAAGTGACCTCAACATGTTTGGAAAAGGTTCCTCAGACATGGGTTTTGTGTTGCCCGTCGCTAAAGTCTGTGTGTGTGTAATCACTTTTGTGCACTTTACATCACTTATCGTTTCTATTAATAAACTTTTTCTCTTTTTAGGTAAGATTAAGAGGCAAGTCATGGTGCCAGACTATAAAGCTTGGGTGCTGTATAACACCGACTGACTGAAGTGATTTGTCACCCACGATAGCCTGGCTGCTTAAACCACAGGTCAAAAAGTGCAATGATGTTGTGTGTACATACAAATTATGCTTTCCTGTCTGTGTTTTAGGCATCATCCATCTCTCCAACGTTGCTAACACTGATTCAACATAATACAAAACCCATTATGCCCAGGTTGCAACTTCCATATAGAATACATGAAACAATTATTCTTCAGTTTTCCTATAATTACTGTACAAGGCACACACACACACACACAACTTCACCACAATTCTTGACCTGGGGTCGTGCCCAGGAGGCATGCCTGGCTTCCTAAGTAATGAGGGAACCACCTTGAAGGGGTTCCTGGGGGAAGGAAGTTAGGAGAGACAAATAAAAGAATCAAGTTACTTCAGTTACTGCTTTACTAGGTTAACAGGATTTTGTAAAGATGATGAATATATGCCATACAAGCCTATGTTTTTCAACTCTGTGTTCACATTTAGAGTGTTTGTCAAAAGGTCAGGAGTTCCAAGAAGCCACTCTAGGTCCCAGGGAAATCCTTGTAAACTGTTTTCATCTGGTTTTGGCTCCAGAAACCGGTTATATATACTAATAGCCATAAAACCTAGGAAAGTTTTTTAGTGTTAGGTATTATTAATTTACAGAATTGCAGAGGCAGGATTTCCCTTAGCACCTGACACAAAATTGTTATATACTATGGGCAGAATAAATGATATAGGCACTTAGAAACTGTTTATATAATTTTTGGTGGGTATTTACGTAGTTTGCCAGTCTCTGTCTTACTTTTTGAGTGGTTAAGATGCAAGAAGCAAGCTGGAACCTATAGCTCAGTCGAGTATGTCGCACACAGCTGTCACTTTATATGTATTATTGCTATCACTATATAAAGTAGGTACAAGTCAATCATATTTGTTACTGTATTCATGTCAAGCACAGCTATCACATATATATATATATATATATAGATAAGGTCAGTGAGTCATGACTATCACTGTACACAAAGGAAAGCACAACTTACGGCAGTGCCGTCATGGGCCACCTTCAGGAGACTATGAGGGTCCCTGCAGGCGACGCCCCCAAGCTCACAGGCGTCCCTGTACACGGGCATGTACAGACTCGAGCAATCTAAAGGCCAGTCTATGTCGTCTGGAAGATAATCCCAACTTTAGACCGACAGAACTATTTGTTCTGAAAGCACGACGGTACGATCCTTGGGTATGAAGAGGAGGCCTTTTGACCTTGCCCTGAAGGAGGTCAGAGACCATCATACGTAAGGTCTACACCGTCGTGCTCAAGTGAATGAATCACTGAAAACCTTAACCATCATTCAAAGAACAGGAATTTCATACTTCCTGTTGAACCATCTTACAACAAGGTCCATAATGTAGGTTTCTCGGGTAAGGGTTCTTACAGCGTAGGGCCCGTGCGCACGGGCTGCTGTTGCTCCAGTAGTCGCTCCCGCATACAGGGCGGTGATCCGAGTGCACAGGCCCTCGGACACGTTCAAATCATGAGTTATCCTTAAACTGGTGTATGTTTAAGTTTGAGAATTTGATTGATGTATATAGATATACACCTACAACAAGAAGTAACCTACACTTCGCCAGCAACACCAACAGACACGCCAGAAGCAGCGGTGCCCTTGAGGAAAACAACGGTTAGTTTAATTTGCATAAACAGTTAATTTACTTGTGTTTCATATATTTAGAGTGTTTGATTATCTCTGTGGAGCACAGTATGTTGTAAAATGTGACATGGGACTCAGGGGAACCATTGTATAGCGATGAATGCAAGTGTAGAAGAACATCTGGGTCGACAGCCTCACGGGAGAACTGTCTTGTTGTCATCTGCCGCCATTGTCCAGTTGGCGTCCATCAGGTCGAACCAGAGCTAGTCTTGTGTTGCAAGAGTCAGTGCTGTGTTGCAGGAGCCAGTGTTGTGTTGCAGGAGCCAGTGTTGTGTTGCAGGAGCCAGTGGTGTACTGCAAGAGCCAGTGCTGTGTTATGGGAACTAGTGGGTAAGTTGAAAGAGCTTGTGATGTGCTGTAGAGCCACTGATGTGTTTGCACCAGTGGTTATGTGTTTGTGTATTTGATGGTCGTCACACGGGACTATTGAATATCTGTTGCAAATCCACAGTTTTTTGTATGGTGATGGTCAGTATTGGCGTCAATGTGTCCTCCATAATCTAAATGATGATAATGGTTTGGCTAATACAGGGACGCGAATATGTCTTTTAAGATATCTCTAAGCTTTGGTACCCTACCCAAAATTGATACTTGTACAAATACAGTTTCTCAAGT
>JAUUDZ010039284.1:0-10774 GCA_032361705.1 Panulirus versicolor
CCCGTATGAAGTGTCATATGCTTCACTAAACTACATTTATACGAAAAGGTCTTTTGGCAATGTGCACATTCATACGGCTTTCCTTGTTTGTGAACATTCATGTGTCGTGCTACATTCCCCTTCAAAGTGAAGGCCTTTAGGCAATAAGAACATTCATATGGCTTCTTTCCTGTAAGAGCATTCATGTGATGCACTTCTAAAGCCTTCCTAGTTGCGAAGGCCTTTAGGCAGTAAGAACATTCATGTGGCTTTTCTCCTGTATGAATATTGAACGCAGAAGGCGTTTTGGCACTGGGAACATTCATACGGCTTCTCTCCTGTACGAATTGTCATATGCTTCCTTAAGTTGTATTTATTGGTGAAAGTCTTTTGGCAATGTGAACAATGGAATGGCCTCTCTCCCGTATGAAGTGGCATATGCTTCACTAAACTCCCTTTACTTAAAAAGGTCTTTTGGCAATGTGCACATTCATACGGCTTTCTTTCTTTATGAATTTTCATGTGTCGTAATAAACTCCTCTTATTTACGAATACCTTTCGGCAGTAAGAGCATTCATACGGCTTCTCTCCTGTATGACGATTCATGCGATACGCTAAATCACTCCTGTGGGAGAAGGTCTTTTGGCACTGGTCATATGTCACTCGTTTGCTCTCCATAACCCAGTCTTGTGACAGACTGCAATCCACTGGTGCCACCCCCGACAACCACCTATGTTCAGGGAGTGAGTACCAAAGGTGAAGGGAATGAATGGCCTTGGCAGTCGTGTTTGGGGTGTGCATAAGAACGATGAGCGGTGCTCTTCTCTCCAGCCAACCTAGTGTGGCGGAGAATGTGAATTCTGGTGCTCTGTTTGCCTTCCTTAGAATATCGTGCATTTTCCGTCCAAATCACCCATGATGCAGAATTCTACAACCTGCACCTCGGCACAATTAGTTAATCATGGTACTTCCCGCGGTTTGCGATCAAGAATCCTTGTTGTTGTTCTGACAAATAACAAGTCAGTAGTCCCTCCTTGTGTATGTTCTCGTACGATGAAAGTCTGCCAATGTGTATCTCCATTGGATCATTTAACATGTATACCGTACATGAACATTATAAAAGAGTAACCAACAAATCATTTACTTATAACAATTCACCTAAATTACGTATACACGCTAAAAGCGGTCTTAGTCACGGTCGCACAGTTTTACCGTACATAACAACAGCTGTTTTAAGCCTCACCTTCGTTCTACATAAAGATCAAATGTGGCTAATAATAACATACACATTTAAGCCTTAACTCTGCTCCTTCACACTTGGGGTAAACCATTTTCTTTTTCTATCCGTTTTGACTCTGTTCATGTCGTTCATGTCTCATTTTCATGCCACTGTTATTGGTCCTGTACACTCTTACTGACGCTAATGTACTTCAGACTTTTCTGCGTATTGTAGTTTAATGCATAACTATCTCGTGTTGTTCTTCCTCTTCTCGTTTTGGCTCCTGCAATTGGTGTATTTCGTCCTTGTGCCAGCTTGTCAGTCAGGTGAGTTTGGAGGCACATATCACACGTTCTTGTGTTGAACGCCAGCAGGAGCAGCTGCCAATGACAGAAAAGTAAACATTAGTATTATATGTCACACACACGAGACCCTTAGCATCAAGGGCAGCCAGCAGGGAGAGATAAGAATGCTACATGACATGCTGACGATATCCCAAGATGAGGTCGTCAAAATGCTGATGATCTAGTATGCTTAGATCTTTAATGCATATGGTGGACATCATAACAAGACTAGGATCTTATCTTGACTCTGACCTCAGGTTATGTAATGATGATGTTGTTGACCATGAACACGATTACGCAATGGCTACAACATTTCAGTCTTGATCATCACCTCACGCTACATAATAACTTCTGGCATTTGGTTTACCAAGAAGACAATTTGACTGAGCCAACAGATGCGTTTTAAGAGGAAAGAAAGAAAAAATAATGGCAGTCTGGGATTGGGCGTCCAAAAATAATGGCAGTCTGGGATTGGGCGTCCAAAAATAATGGCAGTCTGGGATTGGGCGTCCAAAAAGATGATGATTCCGTTACTGTTTCCTGATGACACGGTGCTGGTGTCAGTTTCGAGTGAGATTTTGCAAAACATGGTTTATGAGGTTGGAAAACTGTGTGAAAGGGGAGATTTGAGAGTAAATGTGGATAAAGGCAAGCTTAATAGGTCTACCAGAGGGAAGAGATGGAGAGGGAGAGAGACAGATGGTTTAAGTTGTAAGTTTGAATGGAGAGAACCTGGAGGAAACAAGACCGTTTCAGGTGCCTGGAAGTGATTTTGCAAGCGAAATAAACCATAAGAACAGATGCGAGCCACAGGGTCCTGGAAGCATTGTGCATTGTATGGAAAGTGAGGTCCCTCTCTGTTAGAGGCACACATGGGTATGTTTGATGGTGTAGCAGCCCCGATGATGCTGTAAGGATACGAGGTTTATTGGGTCTTGGGTGGAAGAAAAATAAAAAATATGGAAAAGGTTGAATGTGTTGAAAATTAAATGTTTGATGACAATTTGTAGTGTAAGGAGGGTTGATCGAATAAGGTATGATAGGGTAAGAGAGAGGTGTGATTGTAAGTTGACTAGGCATGGAGCTGAAGAGGTTTTTGTTGGAGTTATTTGGACAAATGGAGAGGATGAAGCAGAGGGAACAAGGGAAAAGAGGGAACCAGAGGAGGGGGAAGGATGCAGTGACAGATGCATGGAGCGATCGTGGCCTTACACGCTCATGCAGGAGGGTACGAGGTGTCATGAGACAGTGAATTGGAATGATGTGTTATACAGGGGACGACGTGCTGTCAGTGGGCTGAAACAGGGCATATGAAGTGCCGTCTCAGCTGTCATGCCAAATACAATATCGTGGTGTTTCAAACATTAATTCAATTCATATGTCAGTGCCAACAGATGTATGGACATGGGAGATGCCTTGAATTTCCCAAAGATTCTAATGCAGTGTACTCTCATTCTTTTCTTCCAATGTATCAGTACTTCGCTGGCTTATACGAAGGACATGAACCGTAGTTAATGTATTGATTTATCATTTCGATATACTGGTAGGAGAGAGAAAAACTTCCAGGTTACGAATTGGAAAAATTTATTAACAAGAAAATTAGAACTTCCACTGATGGTATGCGAAAATTTCAACTCGAAAAATGAAAAGTGCTTAAAGACAAACCTTCAGGATACATTGTAAGGAAATCAATGAACAGCAGAGTAGGCATTCCTTCCCCCAAAGTAACCTTAACCTTCATCATAAGTTTAACATTATCATCGCCAATAACTCTCAAGCACATGGACAACCCAATAATAATCTAATCTCACATGTAACAAATTCAAACGTGAAGATATATCAGAAGGATATGTTCCAGTCAAGAATAAAATCCTACAATTCACATGTAAATATCCTATAACTGAAATACAAATCTAAAAGACATGGGAGAGTCCTACCTGAAATCTAATGGAAAGTTTAGAAAAGAAGAAAATCTGAACAGGTACGTCATTTGTTACCTATGGCAAAGCTATTCCTGTTGGACACGACGTTCACTCACTCGCAGAAGAAATGCTGACTAAGAGAGACAAAACGCGCGGTCGAAAATGGGTGATCATTGTCGTCAAAATGATTAAGTAGCGCTGAAAGGGAGGTTTGGGTGATCAGGCTTGTACTAATTGCCTTAACGTGTTCATGGATACGGCTCCTAAGGTTATCCCTTTGTCTTGCCAATGCACATTACAACTATTGTACTGACAAACACACGCTAGTGCAGCCCTTCTACAAATCTCGTCCTTGAACTTGGGGAAAAAAAAATTTAGGTCGATTCTTCTTTGGTTTTCAAAACTAGTTTAGAGTTCATCTGAAGATAAGATTCACAAAGACAGTAACCATTTAGGTGATAAATTAATTTTCCCAGTGACTAGAAGAGAAAAAATAATATTGCTATGCGTCGTTGACAACTTCACTAAGACAACCAAAAATGTTTTGTGTCTTATAATTATATACAACTCACATAATTCAATGAACCCCATTCATTAACAAAGTCATTTTTCCATTCTAGTTTTATGTGGTCGCTTGCCACCTTGAAGGAGAATGGATTCTAATCTGTGTGAGTTTTCATGTGCCACATGAGAGTAACCTTCTTGGAAGGAGGTCTTTCGGCACTGGCTTCTCTCGTCATGTATTCTCATGTGCTGCACTAAGTTACACTTGTGAGAGGTCTTTCGGCAATGTGAACATTCTAATCACTTCTTTTCTTTGTGAACACTCGTGTGAGCCCATAAATGACTCCCCTGGGTAAAGGTCTTTTTGCAGAGGGCACATTCATACGGCTTTTCTCCTGTATGGAGTCTCATGTGTTCCACTAGATATTGTCTATTGGAGAAGGTCTTTAGGCAATGGGAACATTCATAGGGCCTCTCCCCGGTGTGAACTGCCAAATGCTTCAATAAATTATGCTTCAATGTGAAGGACTTTATGCAATGTGAACATTTATATGGCTTCTCTCCCGTATGAACTCTCATGTGAGTGACTAAGGTACCCTTTTGGGTGAATTTCTTTTGGCAGAGTGCACATTCATACCGCCTCTCCCCTGTATGAATTCTCATGTGTTCCATTAAATGAGACTTTTGATAGAAGCTCTTTGAGCACAGTGAACATTTGTGTGGCTTCAATCCAGCAAGGACATTCAAGTGATTCTTTAAAGCGCTTTTAAAGGAGAAGGTCTTTCCACAATCATCACATTCATATGGCTTCTCTCCTGTATGAATTTTCATATGCTGCTGTAAATTACCGTTTTTAGCAAAAGACTTTCGGCACTGTGTACATTCAAATGGCTTCTCTCCTGTATGAACAATCATATGCCTCTTCAAAGTACTGCTATAAGTGAATTTCTTTTGGCAATGTGCACATGTATATGGCTTCTTTCCTGTCCGACCGTTCATGCGCTGCCCTAAACTGCTCTTGTGGCACTGTGAACATGTTGATCCTTTGTCTTCCATGACGCAGTCCTGTGGTATAATTATATTGCACTGTGAACATGTCACTCGTTTATCTTCCACGACGCAGTCTTGTGTTACGATTACACTGCACACACACAGGTGAAACCCGTGACAATTTCACGTTCAGGGAGGCGGAGGGAATGATAACCTCCAGCAGGTGATGCGTTTGGGATGTATACAAGATCGGTGAGTGGTGCTCCACTCCTACTCAAAGTTAACGTCAGTAGGACGAACTCTTCATAGTCCCTGGGTGGTGGTGAATGTTTTGACTTCTCGTCTCGCGTTTGCCTTCAATAGAGGGTCGGGTACCCTACCTCCTAATCATCCATATAGTAAAACATCAAACCCCACTTCCTAACAAGACCGGCTGACCATGGCAGCCCCTGTGTAGTATGATCTATAATCCTCCCAGTTTACTGATTCAGCAGTCCCTATTCAAGCACTTTCCACGAGATTTTACATCTCCTACAGTGAGAGTCTCCTTCTCCCTCATGTTTTCCAGCCATTCAACCTACTACTTTATGCAAACATTCAATATAAAAAGTTTAAAGAGAAGCAAGAAAAAATCAGTTCGAAACCCATTTATCATTACATTAATTCAGGGTTGGACATGAATCCTGACAAGATGTATGTACTGACACAAGAATCGTCACACACATTTAAAGTATATATCATCAACACATTGTTTTAACCCTTATCTGTTTTCCTAACCAAAAATAAATGTGTCAAATGATTACATAATTTCAAATATCATATCCAGTTTAATCATATATCCAGTCTGAATATATTACACATTAGCTTCGGTCCTTCTCATTCGTTCTCACACCTTTTCATCTGGCTGTTTCTGGCTTTGTCCTTGTTGTTAATGTCTCATTTTTCTGCCACTGTCACTTTCCTGTTCATTTTCATGTTGTTCCTCTTGCTGCCCCTGTTCTAAATGTTGCTATATCCTCCTGAAGTCCTTCATGTCCTTCGGCTTCTACATATTCAATATCATAGATCTGATTTCAATCATTCTGTTTCTGTTTTTGTCGCTGAATGTTAAGCGTTGATTTAGTAATGTTATTCACACTCCCACAGTTGCTATATTTCGTCCTTGTGCCAGCTTGTCAGTCAGGTGGGTTTGGAGGCACATATCACACGTTCTTGTGTTGAACGCCAGCAGGAGCAGCTGCCAATGACAGAAAAGTAAATATTAGTATTATATGTCGTACACGTGGCGTGACAATACATGGGTCTTCACAGACATATAGAATATGAGGTATTTCTCTTTTGGGTAAGTGATTTTCTTTACTTTTCTGTTCTTGGAACAGGATATCTCTACGTGTCTCATCTCTTCTACCAAGCACAAAGAGCCTCAGAACGACCTAATGGTCTGTTGTTGATATTCATTCCAGTGTATCATTTCCAGTGTATCATTTCCAGCAACACAATAACAGATGTTGATCAGCTTTACGCTGTATAGACAACCGCCTAAAGCATCCCATCGTTTAATACAACAAAACCTTTTCCTCTCCGTCCTTTTCGACTCATTAAAACAGGTTGTATGGTGCATTCCCCTGCAGCAGATGTCGCATAAATAATGAGTTTGACTAAATGTTCGTTTAATGTTTAATCCAAGTTATGATAACCAATCAGGTTTAAGAACTGTAGTAATGTTCTGTATAGTCACTGTAATGTGTGTGAATGTGTAGTTATATGTTATATGAGTGCAGACAGTGCACGTTTGGGTACACTGGCTGGTGCCATTTGGGTGTAGGTAGTGTAAAAGGAATGTAAGTTATTACAAAGGAATGTGTGTAGTTTGGGGACATATGTGAGTAAACACTTGCCCAACAGAATTGGAAACATATACCACTAAAATTTTCGAGAGGGGTCCCATTTTGCAAGTCAAATATATGTCAAATAATTCATACGTTCCAAGATAATATGATTTCAGGACGCAAGATTCAAAGCCATCCTCAGATGCTCTCACACTGCCAACATACATTCCGTGCACGACCATTTACGGCGTCACAACGCACAAAATGCGTAAACGAAAGACTAACTCAAAAATGGGCCACATGGACATTCAACTTCTTAATGAAGGGAACGCATTTGATCGTACCCAAGGCCTACGCCATATGAAGCGCTAATTCCTACCATACCAAGACACAGAGACATCATGAATGAACTATGGACAGGGAACTCCCTTTCAACAGCAAATGTACGACTGGTTGTTTGAGTTTGAGTCACCTCGTTAGGCTGACCCCCATCTGACTGACCCAGTAATACTGGCTCCCTATGACCTGACCTGGCCTTGCACTGGTGACCCTGTCAGGATGACCCAGTGAGGAACACAACAACATGTGGCTGACTTCGTAAGTAAGGCTAGTGCTAGAAAGAGGGGATCAACGACTGCTGAGGTTCGTCTCAACTGAGGCTTAGTGCGAGCGCACAAAATAGCGCAATGTCGTAACGACCTTATGACGTCACTTACATAATTGTCTTCCTCCCACACATACCAGGCGCTAACCAGTGCCAGAAATCCTAGGCCTGGTGGCTCTCGACAAGGCACACCTCAACCTGGTACTCCTTTGTTGGGAAATAATGTTGAAGGGTGTTATGGAGATGATCTTTCCAGGAACACATGTTTGGGGATGACGCTTCTGGGAATTTCTTACTCAGTGCTTAACGAAGATGACTGTCTCTTCTATGTCACTCTTTATCTTCCTAACCTACTCTTCTCAATCTGTCCAATCCAACGTCGTCTCTGCTTCCTTTCTCCATTAAATTTCTATATGTCTTCTTTTTCTTCTTCTCTCTCTCACTTCTCCATCGTTTATCATCGTCCCATCCATAAGTCTGTTTCACATTCCAAGATTCCCCTTTTCTCTCGCATAAGAGACATATAACCTTCGTCTTCCTCACGATAATCTAACAGCATTTCTCTGTCTAATCTTCGACCCTCAGTTCTTCCATTCAGTACGTTTTGTTTTTTTTTAATTGATCTACAAGGCACGGGTAAACCATGCTCCAGTCAAAGGTCACCTCAGGTGAAAGGAAAAGAATAAGAAAAAGAAAATGTGGCATAGAAATTCATCAAGGACCTGCAGATGTCCCTAGAGCTAACTCTTAAAGACATAAGATACAGGAAGGAGGAAGACAAAGCCACATCTCAGCCTTTCGAAGGAAGAAAGCATTATAACAGTCAATCTTCGAGCGCTTGGCCTCAACAAACCAATGTCTCCCATGGGTTCAAGCCTTGGTGATAGGGTACACACGCACACACCTCACGAGAACAGAGACCAGAATAATAAATGTAGAGCAGAGAGAGAGAGAGAGAGCACAGCAACATCGCGGTACACAGGGAAAAGAGTGGTTGACGGGAGGTAATGCCGGAAGAATCAATGAGACAGATGGCCTTTGATTCCCCTCACCATGTGAAGGAAGAACCATCCCAGATATGTGAGCAGTAACTGCTTTCTCATCCAACGTTACGGGTCATCGGCAGTGTCTTAAGAAATATGAACAAAAGGCACACATTTCACATGGTCTCTTTTAGCCTCTCCCTATCTTATTTGAGCAACCGTTACATCCTCGCATACAAAGAGGAATGTGCTTCACGATATCTTATCGGTCCTATGATTTAAGTGCGTCTGATGGTAACCCGACACTGAAAACCGTGGACACTATAGTGTTTGGCTAACTTGGAGTTGGTTAATGTTCTAGCGACAGTCCCTTCTGGCATGTACTTCTGTGGTCTTCGTCGCTGTATTAATCACGAGAGTCGTCCTGGTTTCCATGTATAATCAGTTCCTCAGCAACACTGGGATCACATACCTACACTCGGGTCTTCAGAGCTTCACGCGACTGGGGGGAGGAGCTGTTGTCGGTCGAGATTCGCCATAAGAAGGTTATGCCCTCAGGGAGAGATAGTGTGGCTATGGCTTTGGAGTTATCATGAAGACCTGAGGGACGTGTTTCAGATTGACTATTGCCGGTTACAAGTTGACGTTAACGTCCTTAATGGCCTACTGTTGAGAGGAACAGCGTGTGTGTGTGTGTGTGTGTGTGTGTGTTGGTGCATTGTAACTACATTCTGGCAGCCTGAATAACCCTGGCAGTTAACAGGTCGAAAGGTTATATAACAAATCAGGGATCCGATTCGCCAAGACCGTCTGGAACAGGCCTTTTTGTCTAATAACAACTCGTTTTCTGTGAGTGTGGGGGGTCTTACTTGTAAATCTGCAACTGGAGTTTGAGAGAAAACGAAAGAAAAAAAAATTTTAAAAGTTTTTTGTTTTTACATATGTTAAGTATGGTCATGTCACGGGCATTAAATCTAATCACAGACAGATTACAAGACCCTGTAATCACTTATGACAACTGGTGAGACGAGAACGAGCAGACTACGTGACCTACCGTAATTGACTGAGGTCAAACATAATTACGTCACTATACTCTCGAGATGTTATTATTTCCTGAGACTGAGAACTACTCAAATATCAAAGCATGGTGCTGGTATGATTCTTCTGAGGTTACATAGATTCTTTTGAGGTTACATAGATTCTTTTGAGGTTACATAGATTCTTTTGAGGTTACATAGATTCTTTTGAGGTTACATATAAATCACATCATCTCCACGCGTATGGTAAAGCCCCAGGGGGACGCATTGTCAAACAATGAAGGACTGAAATTACAGATCTAGAATGGCAGAGTTAAAACTGGTTCATCATACGGCGGGAAGTTTATGATGACTGGAATTAAAACTGAATACACACACACACACACACACACACACACACACACACACACGCGCGCGCGCGAGTTAAGATATCAGTGACGGCCTGAGGTGGTGGTAGGTCCAGCTGTGTCTGGAGTGGTGGTAGGTCCAGCTGTGCTTGAGAAGGTGGTGGCAGGTTGGAGGCAGGTCCAGCTGTGTCTGGAGTGGTGGCAGGTCCACCTGTGCTTGAGAAGGTGGTGGTAGGTTGGAGGAAGGTCCAGGTGTGCTTGAGGTGGTAGTGGCAGGTCCAGCTGTGCTTGAGGTAGTGGCAGGTCCAGCTGTGCCCTCGGTAGCGGTAAAATACAGATGATCAGCGTCGGTTGACTGTTCATCTAGACATAACCAAATGGTTTTTATTTTCTTATCCAATTTTCACTACCAAATCTGAAATATCCTGAATGGTATGTTTACCATGGCTTCAGCTGTACATGAATGTATATGATGTGTTTCTTTTCCTCTCTATATCTTCGTCTAAAAGTGTATTCTTACTGAAATACAAAAGCTGTGCATATTGCAGTTTTCCCACAGCAGTAAATATGTCACTGTACGTGGAGTGTGTGTGTGAGTGAGTGTGTGTGTGTGTGTGTGTGTGTGTGTAAGATATAAGCCGAGGTTATGTGGACAACAGATCTACGTCTACAGCACTTTGTTGATCCAGATCCCAACTTATTCCAAGGTTTTGCCTGAATTAGGTTACCTTTGTTTACACGAGAAACTCATTACTTTCAAGCAAATAAGAAATATATATATATATAGAGAGAGAGAGAGAGAGAGAGAGAGAGAGAGAGAGAGAGAGTAATCTGATGGCGCACATACAAGTGATTCATCGCACACTTCGCTCTCGCAGAAGTTGATCTGTATAACAGCGTTACACAGGCTCAAGCTGACAACTTAAGCATAAATGCCGACGGAACTGACTGAACCCCAAATGGCGTGTATTAGCACAACTCCGGAGGACAGATGCTATATATGTGTGTTTGCGTAT
>JAUUDZ010039295.1:0-10773 GCA_032361705.1 Panulirus versicolor
ATACCCGGGGTCATCATCATGTATATATTATGACTGGGGATATCATCATATGTACATTACATCGAGAGTCATCATGATATGTACATCATAGTTGAGGCCACCACCATGTGTATATTATACCCGTGATCATTATCATGTATACATTATACCCGTGGCTATATTGATGTGTCCATTATACCCAGAACCACCATCATATGTTCATTATATCCAAGAAAGTTATCTTGTGTTCATTATACACAGAACCATCATCATCTGTCCATCATACTCGGGCATAATCATATGTATATTACATCCCGGGCCACCATCATTTGTACATTATATCTTTGGCCACTATCATGTGTATATCATACCAAGGGCCATCATAATCTATTTACTATACCCGGAGCCATCATAATGTGTTAATTATACCCAGGGCCATCATAATGTGTTCATTATACCAAGGGCCATCATAATGTGTTCATTATACTCAAGGCCATCATAATGTGTTCATTATTCCAAGGGCCATCATAATGTGTTCATTATACTCAGGGCCATCATCACATGTTAATTATACTCAGGGCCATCATCATGTGTTCATTATACTCAGGGCCATCATCACATGTTCATTATACTCAGGGCCATCATCATGTGTTCATTATACTCAGGGCCATCATCACATGTTCATTATACACAGGGCCATCATCATGTGTTCATTATACTCAGGGCCATCATCACATGTTCATTATACTCAGGGCCATCATAATGTGTTCATTATACTCAGGGCCATCATCACATGTTCATTATACACAGGGCCATCATAATGTGTTCATTATACTCAGGGTAATCATCACATGTTCATTATACTCAGGGCCATCATCATGTGTTCATTATACACAGGGCTATCGTAATGTGTTCATTATACTCAGGGCCATCATCACATGTTCATTATACTCAGGGTAATCATCATGTGTTCATTATACTTAGGGCCATCATCACATGTTCATTATACACAGGGCCATCATAATGTGTTCAATATACTCAGGGTCATCATCACATGTTCATTATACTCAGGGCCATCATAATGTGTTCATTATACTCAGGGTCATCATCATGTGTTCATTATACCCAGGCCATATTTTGTGTATATTAAAGTCAGGCCATATTTTGTGTATATTAAAGTCAGGCCATCATCTTGGGTACATTAAACTAAGGCCATCTTCTGTACATTAAACCCGGGCTAATATCTTGTGTATGTCAAACCCAAGCCATCATCTTCTGTACATTAAACCCAGGCAATAATCTTGTGTACATTAAACCCAGGCCATCATGTTCTGTGCATTAAACCCAGGCCATCATCTTCTGAACATTATACACAGGCCACCAACTTGTGTAAATCAAACCCAGGCCATCATCTTCTGTACATTAAACCCAGGCCATCATCTTCTGTACATTAAACCCAGGCTAATATCTTGTGTATGTCAAACCCAGGCCATCATCTTGTGTACAATAAACCCAGGCTATCATCTTGTGTACATTTAACCCAGGCCATCATCTTGTGTACATTAAACCCAGGCCATCATCTTGTGTACATTAAACCTGAATCATCATAATTTTCCATAAACTGAATTTTTGAAGCAAATGTTCGTCAGGACGTGGGGCTGAGGTGCGTCTTCTCTGGCCCTCAGAGTCTTCTGCAGTTCTAAGTGGTCCTCGATGTTGGTGTTGTTAAATCTGCATATTCTTTCATTTAGAATTTTTAGATGATAATGAATATTCATTGTTCTACCGACGTCTTTGATAATGACATGAACAACGTTGCTTATGTTGATGTTGATGGTAAGAATGGAAGCTTATCTGGATGAGTTTCTTCCTGAAGTCAGACATTTATTGTTGATATACCCTGAAGAAACAAAGGCATGACTGGAACGACGGACGATACGAACCTTGGGTGAGATGGCGTGAGATTTAAACTGACACTTTTAGGATCAGGTCAAAGATTGCCACATCATTATCAAGGGTCGCACCGTCGTGTTTCGGAAGGTAAAGTGAAAAACACAGTGAGAGATCAGGGAGTGATGATTACACGCACCTGGCTCGTCGTTGCCACACTGATCGTCAGTGGGCTCGAGAGGTACAAAGTCAGGGTAGGTAGCAGTCCGTGCGACCTGAGGGAGATACAGAGGGTCATCAGTAATAGTGGGAATCGTTGATGGTTGCTTGTATGGGATGAATTTCCTGCCGCGTAAACATACACACTCAGGCAGGAAATTATACGAGAAATTACAACAGATGCAGTTAAAGGAATTATATGTATCTACAGCACGAGGTATATTTTCTTAATCAACAATTTTTAAGAAAAATTTAGTATATGCTACGAAGTCACAAGATCCTGGAAGAACGATTCCAAACAATTCTTAGCTGGTGATTCTCATCTAACATTAAGCTTGCATGATAGAGGAGTAGAAAGAACTACTTACTCCAGGGATTGTTCTGTTGTGTCGGATAGGACACTTAAGTTCATGTCTGCCAGTAATCACCAGGTCCTGCAGCCTCTCCACAAGTGCCTCGTCTTGCCACGTAACATCGTCATGAAGGATCGAGTAGAGCGACTTGTTGTAGTACTCTGCCATATACGTAGCAGAAGAAAATAATTTGTTGTGTGAGGATTTTATGATTTTCTTTTTACACACTTGATATGATCGAACGAAATTTGTACAGAGAACACCATTAGATATAAACGAAACTTTGAGAAACAAACGATTAAACTCAGGTTTAAATATGCAGTATGGTCAGTATACGACACGCGATCATATATTATCATTTCATTTACACTGGAAGAATATGTGATACTTACTCTCAGGAGCTTTGATGATCAACTTATCCAAAATATATGACAGGTGGAGAGGCTTCGTCTTATTGTATCCGTCACTCGACATAACACGGGCCATTTCCCTCTCAGCCTCCTCATCAACATTTTCCCTTCACAGAAAAACGAAATTATCAACTCACTCCCTTATCTGTGTCCTGCAGCCTCCCCTCACCCGTGTCCTGCAGCATTCCTCATCCGTGTCCTGCAGCATCCCTCATCCGCGTCCTGTAATCCCCCAATCACCCGTATCTTGCACACTCCCTTCACATGTGTCCTGCTGCCCCCTCATCCGTGTCTTGCAGCCCTTCACTCGTGTCCTACAGCCCCTCACCCGTGCCCTGCTGCCACCTCTCGCCTGTGTTATGCAGCTCCTCACACGTGTCCTGCACCTCCTCACCCATGTCCTTCAACACTTCATCAGTGATGTGCAGTCCTTTACTCAAGTCCTACAGTCCCTCATCCTTGTTTTTCAACTCCTCACCTGTGTCCAGCAACCCCTCACCCGCGACGTGCAATCCCTTACCCGTGTCCTGCAGTCCCTCATCCATGTCCTTCAGCCCCTCATCCATGTCCAGCAGCCCCTAACCCGTGAGGTACAGTCCTTCACCCTTGTCCTGCAGGCCATCACCCTTGTCCTACAGCCCCTTCTCACCCGTGAAGTGCTGTCCTTCTCCAGTTTCGTGCAGCCCATCAACAGTGTCCTGCAGTCCCTAACCGTAACGCCCAGTCCCTCACACGAATCCTGCAGTTTCGTGCAGCCCATCAACAGTGTCCTGCAGTCCCTAACCGTAACGCGCAGTCCCTCACACGAATCCTGCAGTTTCGTGCAGCCCATCAACAGTGTCCTGCAGTCCCTAACCGTAACGCGCGCAGTCCCTCACACGAATCCTGCAGTCCCTTACCCTCGTCCTGCAATCCCTTACTCGTGAAGTGCCCTCCCTCACTCGTGTCCTGTGGTTCCTCAACCGTGTTCTTCAGTCCCTAACCCGTGTAGTGCTGTCTCTCAGCTGTGTCCTGCAGTCCCTCACCCGTGACATACAGTGTCTCATCCTTTCCTTGCCCGTGTCTTGCAGACCCTCATTCTTGTCCTGCAGCCCCTCACTCAGACATGCAATCCTTCACCTGTATCCTGCAGTCCCTCGCCTGTGGCACGGAGTCCCCTCACCCGAGTCCTGTGGTTCTACACCCGTGTCTTGTTCCGTAATCCTGCATCCTTGTCCTGCGGTCCCTTAACTGTGTCCTGCAGGCCCTCAATCATATCCTGCACCCCTCATCCTTGTCGTGTAGTTCCTCATCCGTTTCATGCATCTCCACACCCAAGTCGAGTAGTCCCCCACCCGTGTCGTAGTCCCGAGGTCCTTTAACCGTGTATTCCGGACCCCTTACCGCAATTTTGCAGTCCCGTACCCTTGTCCTGCAGACTCTCACCTGCGTCCTGCAGTTCGTGATCTATGTCTTGCAGTCCCTCACCTGTATCATCCAGTACCTTAACCGTGTCCTGGAATCCTACGCCTGCGACATCCAGACCCTCATCCGAGACCTACGGTCCCTTACCTGTGTCCTGCAGCCCCTCACCCTGTCCTTCTGTCCCTCAACCGTGATATGCAGCCCCTCATCCTTTTCCTGTAGTCACTCCTCGTGATATGCAGTCTTTTACCCATCTCCTGCAGTCCCGCACCCATGACGTATAGTCCGTCACCCGTGTCCTAGTATCTTAATCGTGACGTGCATTCCCTAACCCGGGTCCTGCAGTCCTCACGCATGTCCTCTGGTCCCTAACTCACGTCCTGCAGTCCCTCACCTGGGTCATGCAGTCCTCCAACCATGCCCTGTGGATCCTTATCCGCGTTTTCTTATAATCCCTCACCATATCCTTCAGGCTTTCACCTTGTCCTGCTAACCCTTACCCGTAGCTTGCAGTCTCCCACCCGTAACTTGCAGTCTCTCACCCGTGTTGTGTAGTCCCTCATTCGTATCGTCCAGTCACTCACCCATCATGCAATCCACCAACCTTGGCGTGCAGTTCCTATTGGTGTTGTGAAGTCCCTCAACCGTGTCATGCAGTCCTTCATTTGTGTCATGCAGTCCCTCACCAGTGCCTTGCTGTCTTTCATCCGTGACGTGTAGTACCTCAGCCGAATCTTGCAGTCCCTCACCCATGTCATGCAGTCCCTCACCCGTGTCTTGCAGTCCTTCACCCGTATCCGGTAATCTTTCACTGGTGGTTTGCAGCCCTGTAACCGTGTCTTGTAGTCCCTCGCCCGTGTCTTGTGGTCGCTCACCCGTGTAGTGTAGTTCTTTAACCGCATTGTGCAGTCCTTCACTCAGAAGTCCATCATCCATGAAGTGCAGTTCCGTATATTTGTCGTGCAGCCCTTCAACCGTTTCATGCAGTCCTGCATCCGTGTCTTGTAGTCTCTCAACAGCGTCCTGCAGTTCTTCACCTGCACCATGCACTCCCTCAGCCTTGTCCTAAAGTCTCTCGCCCGTGCCGTGAAGTCTCTCACCCTATCGTGCAGTTTCTCACACGTGTCGTGCATTTCCTAACCCATGTCCTCCAGTCCTCACACGTGTCATGTGGTCCCTCATCCTATGTCACGCAGTCCCTCATCAATGTCATTCAGTCCTTCACCCATGTCCTACAGTCTTTTACCCATGTCCTGCAGCCCCTAAACCGTGTCGTGCAGTGCCTCATCCGTGTCTTACGGACCCACACATGTGTCGTGCAGTCTCCCGTGTTATGCGATCCCTCATCTATGTCTTGCTATCCTTCACCCATACCCTACAATATCCCACCCGTGTCATGCAATCCTTCACCCGTGCCTTGTAATCTCTCATCCCTGTTTTCAGTTCCTCACCCTTGTTCTTGCAGTTCCTCTTCCTAGTCCTGCAGCGCTTCACCCGTATCGTGTAGTCCTTCACCCGTACTGCAGTCCATCAGCCGTGATGTGCATTTCCCTTCTTGTGTCGTACAGTTCCTCCAACGTGTCATGGAGACCTTCGTCCGTGTCCTGTGGTCTTTCACCTGCGTCCTGCAGTCCCATACTCAAGTCTTGCAGTCCCTCACCCTTATCTTGCAGTCCCTCACCCATGCCGTGTAGTCCCTCATCTGTATCGAACTGTCCCTCATCCGTCCTGCAGTCTATCAGCAGTGATGTCCAGTATTCCCTCACCTTACAGTCCCTCACTCAAGCACTGCAGTCCCTCACCCTTGTCGTGCAGTGACCCATTCTTGCCCAACGGACCCTCATATGTGTCATGCGGTTCCTCACCTCTGTCGTGCAGTCCCTCATTAGTTTCTTGCAGTCTTTCACGCGTGTCGTGCAGTCCATCACCTGTGTTCTACAGTCCCTCAAGTTCAGCAGTTCCTTACCCGTATCGTGAACTCCCGTGCTCATGTCGTTTAGTTACTTTACTAACGCATGTTCTGCATTTCCTCACTCGTGTCCTACAGTCCCTCACCCATGTACTACAGTCCCTCACTCTGGTCGTGCAGTGCCTCATCCTTGTCGTGCGGCTCCTTATATGTGTCGTGTAGTACTTCATTCACACTTGTTGTGCAGTTCCTCATTCGTGTCTTGCAGTCCTTCACTTATATCCTGGAATCCGTCATCCGTGTCATGCAATCCTTCAACCGTATCATGTAATCCCTTACCTGTGTCCCGTGGTAACTCATCCGTGTTTTTCAGTCCCTCGTCCTTGTCCTGCAGTCCCTCACCCATATCAAGCGGTTCCCCTTCCGTGCCTTGTGGTCCCTCCCCAATTTCACGTAGTCCCTCACCCGTCCTGACCAACAGCCGTGGCGTGCAGTTCCTTATCTGTATCGTGCAGATCCTCAACCGTATTAGCAGACCTTCATCCGCGTCCTTTACTCCCTCGGCTGCGTCCTGCAGTCCCTCACCCATGTCCTGCATTCCCTCGCCTGTCTAACCGTCCCTCACTCGTTTTGTGTAGTCCCTCACCCGTGTGTTGTGGTCACTCACCCGTTCTTCCAATCCCTTACCCTTGTCTTGCAGTCTCTCACCCATGTCATGTAGTCCCTCACCCGTATCGTCCAGTCCTTCACTCGTCCTGTAGTCTATCAGCCGTGACGTGGAGTCCCTTATCTGTGTCGTGCATTCCCTCAACCGTGTCATGCATCCCTTCACCAGTGTCCCACAGTCACTCATCCGTGTCCTGCAGTCCCTCACCAGTGTGTTGCAGTCCCTCATCTGTGTCGTAATTCCTCACCCGTGTCCTGCAGTCCCTCATCCTTGTAGTGCAGTCCCTCATTTGTAACTCTCAGTCCTTCACCCGTATCCTGCAATCTCTCACTGGTGGTTTGCAGTCCTTTCACCGTGTCTTGTAGTCCCTCACCCGTGTCTTGTGGTCGTTCACACATGTCCTTCAGTCCCTCACCCTAGTCCTTCAGTTCTTCATCCATGTCCTGCAATCTCTTGTCCGTGTCTTGATGTCCCTAACCCATGTCGTGTATCATGCAATCCCTCACCCTACCTGCAGTACATCAGCAGAGACATGCAGTTCCTTACGTGTCGTGCAGTCCCTCAACTGTCATGCAGTCCTTCACCCATGTTCTGTAGTCGTTTAACTGCATCTTGCAGTTCCTCGCCTATGTTCTGCAGTCTCTCAAGCATGTCCTAGTGTCCCTCACCTGTGTCCTGCAATCACTCACCTTTATCGTACAGTACCTCAAAATGTGTTGTGCAGTCCTTCACCTGTGTCTTGCAGTCCCTCATTCGTTTCTTGAAGCCCCTCATATATGTATTGCAGTCCCTCATTCGTGTCTTGCAGTTCTTTACCGGTGTTGTGTAATCCCTTATCAGAATCCTATAATTCCCAACCGTATCCTGCAGTCCCTCACCAGTATCTTGCAATCTCTTACCTTTTGTTGTTAAGTCCCTTATTTGTTTCCTGCTGTGCCTCACCCGTGTCGTGTTGTCCTTCACCTGTGTTTTGCACTCCCTCAACCGTGTCCTACAGTCCTGCGGTCCCTCACCCGTGTCGAGGAGTCTCTCACCTGTATCTTGCAGTCCCTCAGTTGTGTCATGCAGTCCCTTATTGGTGCTGTGGTCCCTCACTCGTGTCTTCTTTAAGTTTGTGTCAAATGCATAGTCTCAACCTCTCCTTTCATTCCTCTCCATACCTTCCAATCTTGCTCCATTAGCAACTCCAGCAGTTAATATGAACCTAACGTCTCGACGTAGTAGACGATTAAGCAACCTGTCTAGCAAACACTGTATAATTTTTTGTTTTCTTGTTCGAAAAATAAGTATACAGGTATGATATATGTAAAGATGAAAAACCCTTCAGTTTCTGATAAAGGGAAACAAGCAATGATCAAATTCCTTTGCAACCAATAAAAGAAAAAAAAGAAAATGAATCGATGATCTTTTATAAGAAAAAGGTTCTATTATGGATAGAAGTCCTCATTCACGTAAACCTTTCAACCCCCTCAACTCCCTTGAAAACAAGAGGGAGAAAAAGTGGTACAAGAATGAAAGTAAACGATATGCAACGTGATATAAGGAAGTGCATAGCTTTTTTCTTAAAATGGACAGCTTTTGGGTATCAGGAAAGGTGTGAGAAGGTAAAGGCTTCCAACACGTAGAAGATAGAAATAAGAATTGCAAAGACCCATTGTCAAATATCCAGTGGCCATAAAGCAATGATGCAACACATTGGCTTGCTTGAGTCCATCGTGGCTTAGCTAATCAAAGAAGAAAGAAAGTTATGAAAAGTGTTTCAAACAAAACCAGAAAAATACTAAGGTTTAGAAGTGTTAAACTCATCAAGGTTTAGCTCTACTACAAGTACAAGAGCCTGTGAAGACCCAAATCACAAATAGTATCCGAAAAGTGACCTAGATTGGACTAGAAAAGGTAATATAGATTTGAAAGAAGTCAAAGATAATAGAGCAAAGCATTCTGCACATGTGTGAGAAGCTTTGTCGAACCTGAAGGAGGGAGAAACCCATTAGGAGAACTAGCTGTAGGAATTTCCACTCAAAGCTTTATAGAGACGTATGAAAGATGGTTTTCATATGTTCCAACACCTATGTTCATTACCCGTCCTGAGGAGCCCCATCACTTGCCAGGGGACGCCCAGGAGAGAAAACAACTTACCATTCTGGGCAGGTGAAAAGACGGTGGTCTAAATGAATTACTTACTGCGTATCTCTTACGTTGCCTCTGAAAATATAAAAAGAAAAGGTTAGAAACATTCGAGAAATTTTCTAAGTAATAAACTATTTGGACCACAGTAACAGTACGTATAAAGCATTAGGTCACAATTATATTTGCATATTGAAGTCCAATACTTATATATCAATAATTTGATATGTATATATATACATATATCTATATATATATATATGTATATATATATATGGGAGAAAGAATACTTCCAACGCATTCCTCACGTGTCGTAGAAGGCGACAAAAGGGGACGAGAACGGGAGTCTGGAAACCCTCCCCTCCTTGTATTTTAACTTTATAAAAGGGGAAACTGAAGAAGGAGTCACGCGGGGAGTGCTCATCCTCCTCGAAGGCTCAGATTGGGGTGTCTAAATGTGTGTGGATGTAACCAAGATGAGAGAAAAGGAGAGATAGGGAGTATGTTTGAGGAAAGGAACTTGGATATTTTGGCTCTGAGTGAAACGAAGATCAAGGGTAAAGGGGAAGAGAGGTTTGGGAATGTCTTGGGAGGAAAGTCAGGGGTTAGTGAGAGGACAAGAGTTAAGGAAGGAGTAGTGATACTCCTGAAGCACGAGTTGTGGAAGCCTGTGATAGAGTGCAAGAAACTAAATTCTAGATTAATCCGGATAAAGCTGAAAGTGGATGGAGAGAGATGGATGAATATTAGTGTCTGTGCACCTGGTTATGAGAAGAAAGATCATGAAAGACAAGTCTTTACGAGCCAGTTGAGTGAGTGTATTACCAACTTTGATGAACGAGACCGGGTTATAATGATGGGTGATTTAAATGCGAAAGTGAGTAAGCTGGCAGTTGAGGGTATAATTGGTGTACATAGGTTGTTCAGTGTTGTGAATGGAAATGGTGAAGAGCTTGTGAATTTTTGTGCTGAAAAATGACTGGTGATTGGGAATACCTGGCTCAAAAAGATAGATATGCATAAGTATACGTATGTGAGTAGGGGTAGTCAGAGGGTATTATTGGACTATTATTGATTGTTAGGCATGTAAAAGGGAGACATTTGGATTCAAATGTGCTGAAAGGGATAGGATGTCTGATAACTCTCTTATGGAGGCGAAGGTCAAGATTTGTTGAAGCTTTCAGAAAACAAGAGGGAATATTAGGGAGAAAAGAGTAGTGACAGTAAGTGAGCTTCAAAAGGAGACTTCTGTGAGGAAGTATCAGGAGAGATTGAGTATAGAATGGCAAAAGGTAAGAGTAAATGACGTGAGGGGAATGGGTGACGAATAGACTGTATTTAGTGCGGCAGTGATGACTTATGCAAAGGATCCATGTAGTATGAGAAAGGTGGGAGGTGGGCAGATTAGAAATGGTAGTGAACGGTGGGATGAAGAAGTAAATTTCTGGTGAAAGAGAAAACTGAAGCGTTTGGACGATATTTGCAGGGAAGGAGTGCAAATGACTAGAAGATGTATAAAAGAAAGTGGCAAGAGGTCAAGAGAAAGGTGCAAGAGTTGAAAAAGAGGGCAATTGAGATTTGAGGTGAGAGAGTTTCATTGAATTTTAAGAACAAAAAGATGTTTTGGAATGAGGGAAATAACATGCGTAAGACAAAAGAACAAATGGGACCATCGATGAAGGGGGAAGTGGGGAAGTGAAAACAGTGATGGAGTGACAAGGAGAAAAAGTGAGTATTTTTAAGGTTTGTTGAATGTGTTTGATGATAGAGTGGGAGATATAGGGTGTTTTGGTCGGGGTGATATACGAAGTGAAA